>JAUJYP020000842.1:0-41064 GCA_030674075.2 Linum usitatissimum
GGCATTCCGTGAACTTTCCCATCGCCATAGCATCGTGCAACATTTTCCCTTGTATAATCGTTAACTTTTGTATGCATGGAACTGTAAGCCACCAGCGGGAGTAGTTTATGCTTTCTTTCTATAGTTGGAAGACTAGCATCCATATTTAGTAGCTTCATCGTCTTCCTTTGCCCCCTGTTGCTCGAAGCTTCAGTAAATGCCAAGCCTGGCCATAAACTAGTGGACAAGGTGAAATGCCGATCGAGGTGAGTCTTGCGTACGGTTCGAAAGAACCAAAGGTCACCAGTCGAGCATTATTGACCAATACTTGAGAGATTGATCGATCATTTTCTACAGAAGTCCGCTTGATCACAAGATTCATCAATTTCTGACAGCCACCCGAATGTGGTTGGTATGTGATGATCAATCGATGAGTTATCCCAAATAGTTAGCAAAGTTTGGTTATAAAATAATGCGAAGGTTAGTAACTCGGATGCATATGGTGAGTGAGTGGCGTCAAAATGTGTCAAAAGGCATTGCATGAACTTTCCCACCGCCTTAGCATCATTACCTTTCTCCTTGTATAATCGTTCACTTTTGTATGCATGGAACCTGTATGCTACCAACTCTTTAGTAATTTATACTTTCTTTCAAATCTTTGGAAATTTAGCACCCAAATTTAGTAGCTTAATCGTCCATAATGGTTGTTGCTCAAGCTTCACTAGTAAATGACAAGCCTTGACATAAACTCTTGGACAAGGTAAAGTGCGATCGATATGTGTCTTGCGAGGCGGTTTGAAAGAACCAAAGGTCCTCAATCGAGCTTTATTGACCAATCCTTGAGAGATTGATCGATCATTTTCTACGAGAATCCGCATGATCACAAGATTCATCATTTTTCTGACCGCTTGAATGTGGTTGGTATGTGATGATCAATCGATGAGTTATCCCAAATAGCTTGGCAAGGCGGTTATAAAACAATGCGAAGGTTAGTAACTCGGACGCATATGACTGAGTGAGTGGCGTCAAAATGTGTCAAAAGGCATTCCATGAACTTTCCACCGCCTTAGCATCATTACCTTTCTCCTTGTATAATCGTTAACTTTTGTATGCATGGAACACGTAAGCCACCAACACTAGTAGTTTATACTTTCTTTCTATAGTTGGAAGACTAGTATCCATATTTAGTAGCTTCGTTTAGTCCATAATGGGTATTGCTCAAGCTTCTTTTGGTAAATGCCAAGCCTTGCCATAAACTAGTGGACAAGGTGAAGTGCCGATCGATAGGAGTCTTGCATGCGAGTTCGAACGAACCAAAGGTCCTCAATCGCGCATTATTGACCAATACTTGAGATTGATCGATCATTTTCTACGAGAATCCGCTTGATCACAAGATTCATCATTTTCGACCGCTTGAATGTGGTTGGTATGTGATGATCAATCGATGAGATATCCCAAATAGTTGGCAAAGTTGGTTATAAAACAATGGGAAGGTTAGTAACTCGGACGCATATGGGTGAGTGAGTGGCGTCAAAATGTGTCAAAAGGCATTGCATGAACTTTCCCACCGCCTTAGGATCATTACCTTTCTCCTTGTATAATCGTTTACATTTGTATGCATGGAACCTGTCAGCCACCAACACTAGTAGTTTATACTTTCTTTCTAAAAGTTTGGAAGACTAGCATCCATATTTAGTAGGTGGATCGTCCATTATGGCTTTTGCTCAAGTTTCACGGGTAAATAACAAGCCTTGACATAAACTAGTGGACAAGGTGAAGTGCGGTCAATAGGAGTCTTGCGGGCGGTTCGAAAGAACCGAAGGTCCTCAATCGAGCATTATTGACCAATCCTTGAGAGATTGATCGATCATTTTCTACGAGTACGCTTGATCACAAGATTCATCATTTTTCCTAACCGCGTGAATGTGGTAGGTATGTGATGATCTATAGATGAGTTATCCCAAATAGTTGGCTAAAAGTTGTTTAGAAAACAATGCGAAGGTTAGTAACTCGGACGCATATGAGGGAGTAAGTGGCGTCAAAATGTGTCAAAAGGCATTCCATGAACTTTCCCACCGCCTTAGCATCATTACCTTTCTCCTTGTATAATCGTTAACTTTTGTATGCATGGAACCTGTAAGCCACCAACACTAGTAGTTTATACTTTCTTTCTATAGTTGGAAGACTAGCATCCATATTTAGTAGCTTCATCGTCCATAATGGGCATTTGCTCAAGCTTCACTGGTAAATGCCAAGCCTTGCCATAAACTAGTGGACAAGGTGAAGTGCCGATCGATAGGAGTCTTGCATGCGATTCGAAAGAACCAAAGGTCCTCAATCGAGCATTATTGACCAATACTTGAGAGATTGATCGATCATTTTCTACGGAATCCGCTTGATCACAAGATTCATCAATTTTTTTACCGACCGCTTGAATGTGGTTGGTATGTGATGATCAATCGATGAGTTATCCCAAATAGTTGGCAAGGTGGTTATAAAATAATGCGAAGGTTAGTAACTCGGATGCATATGGGAGAGTGAGTGGCGTCAAAATGTGTCAAAAGGCATTGCATGAACTTTCCCACCGCCTTAGCATCATTACCTTTCTCCTTGTATAATCGTTCACTTTTGTATGCATGGAACACGTATGCCACCAACACTAGTAATTTATACTTTCTTTCAAATCTTTGGAAGGCTAGCACCCATATTTAGTAGCTTCATCGTCCATAATGGTTGTTGCTCAAGCTTCACTAGTAAATGACAAGCCTTGACATAAACTCGCGGACAAGGTAAAGTGCCGATCGATATGTGTCTTGCGGGCAGTTTGAAAGAACCAAAGGTCCTCAATCGAGCTTTATTGACCAATCCTTGAGAGATTGATCGATCATTTTCTACAGAATCCGCATGATCACAAGATTCATCATTTTTTCCTGACCGCTTGAATGTGGTTGGTATGTGATGATCAATCGATGAGTTATCCCAAATAGTTGGCAAGCTGGTTATAAAACAATCGAAGGTTAGTAACTCGGACGCATATGACTTGAGTGAGTGGCGTCAAAATGTGTCAAAAGGCATTGCATGAACTTTCCCACCGCCTTAGCATCATTACCTTTCTCCTTGTATAATCGTTCACTTTTGTATGCATGGAACTTCATATGCCACCAACACTAGTAATTTATACTTTCTTTCAAATCTTTGGAAGGCTAGCACCCATATTTAGTAGCTTCATCGTCCATAATGGTTGTTGCTCAAGCTTCACTAGTAAATGACAAGCCTTGACATAAACTCCTTGGACAAGGTAAAGTGCGATCGATATGTGTCTTGCGAGCGGTTTGAAAGAACCAAAGGTCCTCAATCGAGCTTTATTGACCAATCCTTGAGAGATTGATCGATCATTTTCTACGGAATCCGCATGATCACAAGATTCGTCATTTTTTTCACGACCGCTTGAATGTGGTTGGTATGTGATGATCAATCGATGAGTTATCCCAAATAGTTGGCAAGCTGGTTAGAAAACAATCTAAAGGTTAGTAACTCGGACGCATATGGCGAGTAAGTGGCGTCAAAATGTGTCAAAAGGCATTCCATGAACTTTCCCACCGCCTTAGCATCATTACCTTTCTCCTTGTATAATCGTTAACTTTTGTATGCATGGAACTGTAAGCCACCAACACTAGTAGTTTATACTTTCTTTCTATAGTTGGAAGACTAGCATCCATATTTAGTAGCTTCATCGTCCATAATGGGTTGTTGCTCAAGCTTCTTGGTAAATGCCAAGCCTTGCCATAAACTAGTGGACAAGGTGAAGTGCCGATCGATAGGAGTCTTGCATGCGGTTCGAAAGAACCAAAGGTCCTCAATCGAGCATTATTGACCAATACTTGAGAGATTGATCGATCATTTTCTACGAGAATCCGCTTGATCACAAGATTCATCATTTTTTTTCGACCGCTTGAATGTGGTTGGTATGTGATGATCAATCGATGAGATATCCCAAATAGTTGGCAAGTTGGTTATAAAACAATACGAAGGTTAGTAACTCGGACGCATATGAGCGAGTGAGTGGCGTCAAAATGTGTCAAAAGGCATTGCATGAACTTTCCCACCGCCTTAGGATCATTACCTTTCTCCTTGTATAATCGTTTACATTTGTATGCATGGAACACGTCGGCCACCAACACTAGTAGTTTATACTTTCTTTCTAAAGTTGGAAGACTAGCATCCATATTTAGTAGTTGGATCGTCCATTATGGCTTTTGCTCAAGTTTCACGGGTAAATAACAAGCCTTGACATAAACTAGTGGACAAGGTGAAGTGCCGGTCAATAGGAGTCTTGCAGGCAGTTCGAAAGAACCAAAGGTCCTCAATCGAGCATTATTGACCAATCCTTGAGAGATTGATCGATCATTTTCTACAGAATCCGCTTGATCACAAGATTCATCATTTTTTCCTAACCGCATGAATGTGGTAGGTATGTGATGATCTATAGATGAGTTATCCCAAATAGTTGGCAAGCTGTTTAGAAAACAATCTGAAGGTTAGTAACTCGGACGCATATGACTGAGTAAGTGGCGTCAAAATGTGTCAAAAGGCATTCCATGAACTTTCCCACCGCCTTAGCATCATTACCTTTCTCCTTGTATAATCGTTAACTTTTGTATGCATGGAACCTGTAAGCCACCAACACTAGTAGTTTATACTTTCTTTCTATAGTTGGAAGACTAGCATCCATATTTAGTAGCTTCATCGTCCATAATGGCTTTTGCTCAAGCTTCATTTGGTAAATGCCAAGCCTTGCCATAAACTAGTGGACAAGGTGAAGTGCGGATCGATAGGAGTCTTGCATGCGGTTCGAAAGAACCAAAGGTCCTCAATCGAGCATTATTGACCAATACTTGAGAGATTGATCGATCATTTTCTACGGAATCCGCTTGATCACAAGATTCATCAATTTTTCACGACCGCTTGAATGTGGTTGGTATGTGATGATCAATCGATGAGTTATCCCAAATAGTTGGCAAATTTGGTTATAAAATAATCGAAGGTTAGTAACTCGGATGCATACTGAGTGAGTGGCGTCAAAATGTGTCAAAAGGCATTGCATGAACTTTCCCACCGCCTTAGCATCATTACCTTTCTCCTTGTATAATCGTTCACTTTTGTATGCATGGAACTCGTATGCCACCAACACTAGTAATTTATACTTTCTTTCAAATCTTTGGAAGGCTAGCACCCATATTTAGTAGCTTCATCGTCCATAATGGTTGTTGCTCAAGCTTCACTAGTAAATGACAAGCCTTGACATAAACTACTGGACAAGGTAAAGTGCCGATCGATATGTGTCTTGCGGGCGGTTGAAAGAACCAAAGGTCCTCAATCGAGCTTTATTGACCAATCCTTGAGAGATTGATCGATCATTTTCTACAGAATCCGCATGATCACAAGATTCATCATTTTTTCCTGACCGCTTGAATGTGGTTGGTATGTGATGATCAATCGATGAGATATCCCAAATAGTTGGCAAGCTAGTTATAAAACAATCTGAAGGTTAGTAACTCGGACGCATATGACTGAGTGAGTGGCGTCAAAATGTGTCAAAAGGCATTGCATGAACTTTCCCACCGCCTTAGGATCATTACCTTTCTCCTTGTATAATCGTTTACATTTGTATGCATGGAACACATCGGCCACCAACACTAGTAGTTTATACTTTCTTTCTAAAGTTGGAAGACTAGCATCCATATTTAGTAGTTTGGATCGTCCATTATGGCTTTTGCTCAAGTTTCACGGGTAAATAACAAGCCTTGACATAAACTAGTGGACAAGGTGAAGTGCCGGTCAATAGGAGTCTTGCAGGCAGTTCGAAAGAACCAAAGGTCCTCAATCGAGCATTATTGACCAATCCTTGAGAGATTGATCGATCATTTTCTACGAATCCGCTTGATCACAAGATTCATCATTTTTTCCTAACCGCATGAATGTGGTAGGTATGTGATGATCTATAGATGAGTTATCCCAAATAGTTGGCAAGTTTGTTTAGAAAACAATGCGAAGGTTAGTAACTCGGACGCATATGAGCGAGTAAGTGGCGTCAAAATGTGTCAAAAGGCATTCCATGAACTTTCCCACCGCCTTAGCATCATTACCTTTCTCCTTGTATAATCGTTAACTTTTGTATGCATGGAACTGCCGTAAGCCACCAACACTAGTAGTTTATACTTTCTTTCTATAGTTGGAAGACTAGCATCCATATTTAGTAGCTTCATCGTCCATAATGGTACATTTGCTCAAGCTTCATTTGGTAAATGCCAAGCCTTGCCATAAACTAGTGGACAAGGTGAAGTGCCGATCGATAGGAGTCTTGCATGCGGTTCGAAAGAACCAAAGGTCCTCAATCGAGCATTATTGACCAATACTTGAGAGATTGATCGATCATTTTCTACGGGAATCCGCTTGATCACAAGATTCATCATTTTTCCCCGACCGCTTGAATGTGGTTGGTATGTGATGATCAATCGATGAGTTATCCCAAATAGTTGGCAAGCTGGTTATAAAACAATCTGAAGGTTAGTAACTCGGACGCATATGACTGAGTGAGTGGCGTCAAAATGTGTCAAAAGGCATTGCATGAACTTTCCCACCGCCTTAGCATCATTACCTTTCTCCTTGTATAATCGTTCACTTTTGTATGCATGGAACACGTATGCCACCAACACTAGTAATTTATACTTTCTTTCAAATCTTGGAAGGCTAGCACCCATATTTAGTAGCTTCATCGTCCATAATGGTTGTTGCTCAAGCTTCACTAGTAAATGACAAGCCTTGACATAAACTATTGGACAAGGTAAAGTGCCGATCGATATGTGTCTTGCGGGCGGTTTGAAAGAACCAAAGGTCCTCAATCGAGCTTTATTGACCAATCCTTGAGAGATTGATCGATCATTTTCTCAAGAATCCGCATGATCACAAGATTCATCATTTTTTTCCGACCGCTTGAATGTGGTTGGTATGTGATGATCAATCGATGAGTTATCCCAAATAGTTGGCAAGCTGGTTAGAAAACAATCTAAAGGTTAGTAACTCGGACGCATATGACCGAGTAAGTGGCGTCAAAATGTGTCAAAAGGCATTGCATGAACTTTCCCACCGCCTTAGGATCATTACCTTTCTCCTTGTATAATCGTTTACATTTGTATGCATGGAACCTGTCAGCCACCAACACTAGTAGTTTATACTTTCTTTCTAAAGCTGGAAGACTAGCATCCATATTTAGTAGCTGGATCGTCCATTATGGCTTTTGCTCAAGTTTCACAGGTAAATAACAAGCCTTGACATAAACTAGTGGACAAGGTGAAGTGCCGGTCAATAGGAGTCTTGCAGGCAGTTCGAAAGAACCAAAGGTCCTCAATCGAGCATTATTGACCAATCCTTGAGAGATTGATCGATCATTTTCTACGAATCCGCTTGATCACAAGATTCATCATTTTTTCCTAACCGCATGAATGTGGTAGGTATGTGATGATCTATAGATGAGTTATCCCAAATAGTTGGCAAGTTTGTTTAGAAAACAATGCGAAGGTTAGTAACTCGGACGCATATGACCGAGTAAGTGGCGTCAAAATGTGTCAAAAGGCATTGCATGAACTTTCCCACCGCCTTAGCATCATTACCTTTCTCCTTGTATAATCGTTAACTTTTGTATGCATGGAACCCGTAAGCCACCAACACTAGTAGTTTATACTTTCTTTCTATAGTTGGAAGACTAGCATCCATATTTAGTAGCTTCATCGTCCATAATGGCCGTTGCTCAAGCTTCACTGGTAAATGCCAAGCCTTGCCATAAACTAGTGGACAAGGTGAAGTGCCGATCGATAGGAGTCTTGCATGCGAGTTCGAAAGAACCAAAGGTCCTCAATCGAGCATTATTGACCAATACTTGAGAGATTGATCGATCATTTTCTACGAGAATCCGCTTGATCACAAGATTCATCAATTTTCCCGACCGCTTGAATGTGGTTGGTATGTGATGATCAATCGATGAGTTATCCCAAATAGTTGGCAAGCTGGTTATAAAATAATCTGAAGGTTAGTAACTCGGATGCATATGACTGAGTGAGTGGCGTCAAAATGTGTCAAAAGGCATTCCATGAACTTTCCCACCGCCTTAGCATCATTACCTTTCTCCTTGTATAATCGTTAACTTTTGTATGCATGGAACCTGTAAGCCACCAACACTAGTAGTTTATACTTTCTTTCTATAGTTGGAAGACTAGCATCCATATTTAGTAGCTTCATCGTCCATAATGGTTGTTGCTCAAGCTTCACTGGTAAATGCCAAGCCTTGCCATAAACTAGTGGACAAGGTGAAGTGCCGATCGATAGGAGTCTTGCATGCAGTTCGAAAGAACCAAAGGTCCTCAATCGAGCATTATTGACCAATACTTGAGAGATTGATCGATCATTTTCTACGGAATCCGCTTGATCACAAGATTCATCAATTTTTTTCCCGACCGCTTTAATGTGGTTGGTATGTGATGATCAATCGATGAGTTATCCCAAATAGTTGGCAAAGTTGGTTATAAAATAATCGAAGGTTAGTAACTCGGATGCATATGGCCCGAGTGAGTGGCGTCAAAATGTGTCAAAAGGCATTGCATGAACTTTCCCACCGCCTTAGCATCATTACCTTTCTCCTTGTATAATCGTTCACTTTTGTATGCATGGAACACGTATGCCACCAACACTAGTAATTTATACTTTCTTTCAAATGCTGGAAGGCTAGCACCCATATTTAGTAGCTTCATTGTCCATAATGGTTGTTGCTCAAGCTTCACTAGTAAATGACAAGCCTTGACATAAACTACTGGACAAGGTAAAGTGCCGATCGATATGTGTCTTGCGAGCGGTTTGAAAGAACCAAAGGTCCTCAATCGAGCTTTATTGACCAATCCTTGAGAGATTGATCGATCATTTTCTACGGAATCCGCATGATCACAAGATTCATCATTTTTTCCCGACCGCTTGAATGTGGTTGGTATGTGATGATCAATCGATGAGTTATCCCAAATAGTTGGCAAGTTGGTTATAAAACAATCGAAGGTTAGTAACTCGGACGCATATGAGTGAGTGAGTGGCGTCAAAATGTGTCAAAAGGCATTGCATGAACTTTCCCACCGCCTTAGCATCATTACCTTTCTCCTTGTATAATCGTTCACTTTTGTATGCATGGAACACGTATGCCACCAACACTAGTAATTTATACTTTCTTTCAAATAGTTGGAAGGCTAGCACCCATATTTAGTAGCTTCATCGTCCATAATGGTTGTTGCTCAAGCTTCACTAGTAAATGACAAGCCTTGACATAAACTAGTGGACAAGGTAAAGTGCCGATCGATATGTGTCTTGCAGGCAGTTTGAAAGAACCAAAGGTCCTCAATCGAGCTTTATTGACCAATCCTTGAGAGATTGATCGATCATTTTCTACAGAATCCGCATGATCACAAGATTCATCATTTTTTTCGACCGCTTGAATGTGGTTGGTATGTGATGATCAATCGATGAGTTATCCCAAATAGTTGGCAAGCTGGTTAGAAAACAATCTAAAGGTTAGTAACTCGGACGCATATGGCGAGTAAGTGGCGTCAAAATGTGTCAAAAGGCATTGCATGAACTTTCCCACCGCCTTAGGATCATTACCTTTCTCCTTGTATAATCGTTTACATTTGTATGCATGGAACTGTCGGCCACCAACACTAGTAGTTTATACTTTCTTTCTAAAGTTTGGAAGACTAGCATCCATATTTAGTAGTTGGATCGTCCATTATGGCTTTTGCTCAAGTTTCACGAGGTAAATAACAAGCCTTGACATAAACTAGTGGACAAGGTGAAGTGCCGGTCAATAGGAGTCTTGCAGGCAGTTCGAAAGAACCAAAGGTCCTCAATCGAGCATTATTGACCAATCCTTGAGAGATTGATCGATCATTTTCTACAGAATCCGCTTGATCACAAGATTCATCATTTTTTCCTAACCGCATGAATGTGGTAGGTATGTGATGATCTATAGATGAGTTATCCCAAATAGTTGGCAAGTTGTTTAGAAAACAATGCGAAGGTTAGTAACTCGGACGCATATGACCGAGTAAGTGGCGTCAAAATGTGTCAAAAGGCATTGCATGAACTTTCCCACCGCCTTAGCATCATTACCTTTCTCCTTGTATAATCGTTAACTTTTGTATGCATGGAACCTGTAAGCCACCAACACTAGTAGTTTATACTTTCTTTCTATAGTTGGAAGACTAGCATCCATATTTAGTAGCTTCATCGTCCATAATGGCTGTTGCTCAAGCTTCACTGGTAAATGCCAAGCCTTGCCATAAACTAGTGGACAAGGTGAAGTGCCGATCGATAGGAGTCTTGCATGCAGTTCGAAAGAACCAAAGGTCCTCAATCGAGCATTATTGACCAATACTTGAGAGATTGATCGATCATTTTCTACGAGAATCCGCTTGATCACAAGATTCATCAATTTTTTCCCGACCGCTTGAATGTGGTTGGTATGTGATGATCAATCGATGAGTTATCCCAAATAGTTGGCAAGCTGGTTATAAAATAATCTGAAGGTTAGTAACTCGGATGCATATGACTGAGTGAGTGGCGTCAAAATGTGTCAAAAGGCATTGCATGAACTTTCCCACCGCCTTAGCATCATTACCTTTCTCCTTGTATAATCGTTCACTTTTGTATGCATGGAACCTGTATGCCACCAACACTAGTAATTTATACTTTCTTTCAAATCTTTGGAAGGCTAGCACCCATATTTAGTAGCTTCATCGTCCATAATGGTTGTTGCTCAAGCTTCACTAGTAAATGACAAGCCTTGACATAAACTACTGGACAAGGTAAAGTGCCGATCGATATGTGTCTTGCGGGCGGTTTGAAAGAACCAAAGGTCCTCAATCGAGCTTTATTGACCAATCCTTGAGAGATTGATCGATCATTTTCTACGAATCCGCATGATCACAAGATTCATCATTTTTTTCCGACCGCTTGAATGTGGTTGGTATGTGATGATCAATCGATGAGTTATCCCAAATAGTTGGCAAAGCTGGTTATAAAACAATCGAAGGTTAGTAACTCGGACGCATATGAGCGAGTGAGTGGCGTCAAAATGTGTCAAAAGGCATTGCATGAACTTTCCCACCGCCTTAGCATCATTACCTTTCTCCTTGTATAATCGTTCACTTTTGTATGCATGGAACCCGTATGCCACCAACACTAGTAATTTATACTTTCTTTCAAATCTTTGGAAGGCTAGCACCCATATTTAGTAGCTTCATCGTCCATAATGGTTGTTGCTCAAGCTTCACTAGTAAATGACAAGCCTTGACATAAACTACTGGACAAGGTAAAGTGCCGATCGATATGTGTCTTGCGGGCGGTTTGAAAGAACCAAAGGTCCTCAATCGAGCTTTATTGACCAATCCTTGAGAGATTGATCGATCATTTTCTACAGAATCCGCATGATCACAAGATTCATCATTTTTTCCTGACCGCTTGAATGTGGTTGGTATGTGATGATCAATCGATGAGTTATCCCAAATAGTTGGCAAGCTGGTTAGAAAACAATCTAAAGGTTAGTAACTCGGACGCATATGACTGAGTAAGTGGCGTCAAAATGTGTCAAAAGGCATTGCATGAACTTTCCCACCGCCTTAGGATCATTACCTTTCTCCTTGTATAATCGTTTACATTTGTATGCATGGAACCTGTCAGCCACCAACACTAGTAGTTTATACTTTCTTTCTAAAGCTGGAAGACTAGCATCCATATTTAGTAGCTGGATCGTCCATTATGGCTTTTGCTCAAGTTTCACAGGTAAATAACAAGCCTTGACATAAACTAGTGGACAAGGTGAAGTGCCGGTCAATAGGAGTCTTGCGGGCGGTTCGAAAGAACCAAAGGTCCTCAATCGTGCATTATTGACCAATCCTTGAGAGATTGATCGATCATTTTCTACGAGAATACGCTTGATCACAAGATTCATCATTTTTTCCTAACCGTATGAATGTGGTAGGTATGTGATGATCTATAGATGAGTTATCCCAAATAGTTGGCAAAGTTTGTTTAGAAAACAATCGAAGGTTAGTAACTCGGACGCATATGAGCGAGTAAGTGGCGTCAAAATGTGTCAAAAGGCATTGCATGAACTTTCCCACCGCCTTAGCATCATTACCTTTCTCCTTGTATAATCGTTAACTTTTGTATGCATGGAACACTGTAAGCCACCAACACTAGTAGTTTATACTTTCTTTCTAAAGTTGGAAGACTAGCATCCATATTTATTAGCTTCATCGTCCATAATGGCTGTTTCTCAAGCTTCACTGGTAAATGCCAAGCCTTGCCATAACCTAGTGGACAAGGTGAAGTGCCGATCGATAGGAGTCTTGCATGCAGTTCGAAAGAACCAAAGGTCCTCAATCGAGCATTATTGACCAATACTTGAGAGATTGATCGATCATTTTCTACAGAATCCGCTTGATCACAAGATTCATCATTTTTTCTGACCGCTTGAATGTGGTTGGTATGTGATGATCAATCGATGAGATATCCCAAATAGTTGGCAAGCTGGTTATAAAACAATCTGAAGGTTAGTAACTCGGACGCATATGACTGAGTGAGTGGCGTCAAAATGTGTCAAAAGGCATTGCATGAACTTTCCCACCGCCTTAGCATCATTACCTTTCTCCTTGTATAATCGTTCACATTTGTATGCATGGAACCTGTAAGCCACCAACACTAGTAGTTTGTACTTTCTTTCTAAAGCTGGAAGACTAGCATCCATATTTAGTAGCTGGATCGTCCATTATGGCTTTTGCTCAAGTTTCACGGTAAATAACAAGCCTTGACATAAACTAGTGGAAAAGGTGAAGTGCCGATCAATAGGAGTCTTGCAAGCGGTTCGAAAGAACCAAAGGTCCTCAATCGAGCTTTATTGACCAATCCTTGAGAGATTGATCGATCATTTTCTACGAGAATCCGCTTGATCACAAGATTCATCAATTTTTTCGACCGCTTGAATGTGGTTGGTATGTGATGATCAATCGATGAGTTATCCCAAATAGTTGGCAAGTTTGGTTATAAAATAATCGAAGGTTAGTAACTCGGATGCATATGAGCGAGTGAGTGGCGTCAAAATGTGTCAAAAGGCATTGCATGAACTTTCCCACCGCCTTAGCATCATTACCTTTCTCCTTGTATAATCGTTCACTTTTGTATGCATGGAACACTGTATGCCACCAACACTAGTAATTTATACTTTCTTTCAAATCTTTGGAAGGCTAGCACCCATATTTAGTAGCTTCATCGTCCATAATGGTTGTTGCTCAAGCTTCACTAGTAAATGACAAGCCTTGACATAAACTACTGGACAAGGTAAAGTGCCGATCGATATGTGTCTTGCGGGCGGTTTGAAAGAACCAAAGGTCCTCAATCGAGCTTTATTGACCAATCCTTGAGAGATTGATCGATCATTTTCTACAGAATCCGCATGATCACAAGATTCATCATTTTTTCCTGACCGCTTGAATGTGGTTGGTATGTGATGATCAATCGATGAGTTATCCCAAATAGTTGGCAAGCTGGTTATAAAACAATCGAAGGTTAGTAACTCGGACGCATATGACCGAGTGAGTGGCGTCAAAATGTGTCAAAAGGCATTGCATGAACTTTCCCACCGCCTTAGCATCATTACCTTTCTCCTTGTATAATCGTTCACTTTTGTATGCATGGAACTCGTATGCCACCAACACTAGTAATTTATACTTTCTTTCAAATCTTGGAAGGCTAGCACCCATATTTAGTAGCTTCATCGTCCATAATGGTTGTTGCTCAAGCTTCACTAGTAAATGACAAGCCTTGACATAAACTACTGGACAAGGTAAAGTGCCGATCGATATGTGTCTTGCGGGCGGTTTGAAAGAACCAAAGGTCCTCAATCGAGCTTTATTGACCAATCCTTGAGAGATTGATCGATCATTTTCTACGGAATCCGCATGATCACAAGATTCATCATTTTTTTCCGACCGCTTGAATGTGGTTGGTATGTGATGATCAATCGATGAGTTATCCCAAATAGTTGGCAAGCTGGTTAGAAAACAATCTAAAGGTTAGTAACTCGGACGCATATGAGCGAGTAAGTGGCGTCAAAATGTGTCAAAAGGCATTGCATGAACTTTCCCACCGCCTTAGGATCATTACCTTTCTCCTTGTATAATCGTTTACATTTGTATGCATGGAACACTGTGCCCACCAACACTAGTAGTTTATACTTTCTTTCTAAAGCTGGAAGACTAGCATCCATATTTAGTAGTTGGATCGTCCATTATGGCTTTTGCTCAAGTTTCACAGGTAAATAACAAGCCTTGACATAAACTAGTGGACAAGGTGAAGTGCCGGTCAATAGGAGTCTTGCAGGCAGTTCGAAAGAACCAAAGGTCCTCAATCGTGCATTATTGACCAATCCTTGAGAGATTGATCGATCATTTTCTACAGAATCTGCTTGATCACAAGATTCATCATTTTTTCCTAACCGTATGAATGTGGTAGGTATGTGATGATCTATAGATGAGTTATCCCAAATAGTTGGCAAGCCGTTTAGAAAACAATCGAAGGTTAGTAACTCGGACGCATATGAGCGAGTAAGTGGCGTCAAAATGTGTCAAAAGGCATTGCATGAACTTTCCCACCGCCTTAGCATCATTACCTTTCTCCTTGTATAATCGTTAACTTTTGTATGCATGGAACACGTAAGCCACCAACACTAGTAGTTTATACTTTCTTTCTAAAGTTGGAAGACTAGCATCCATATTTATTAGCTTCATCGTCCATAATGGTCGTTTCTCAAGCTTCACTGGTAAATGCCAAGCCTTGCCATAACCTAGTGGACAAGGTGAAGTGCCGATCGATAGGAGTCTTGCATGCAGTTCGAAAGAACCAAAGGTCCTCAATCGAGCATTATTGACCAATACTTGAGAGATTGATCGATCATTTTCTACGGAATCCGCTTGATCACAAGATTCATCATTTTTTTTCGACCGCTTGAATGTGGTTGGTATGTGATGATCAATCGATGAGATATCCCAAATAGTTGGCAAGCTGGTTATAAAACAATACGAAGGTTAGTAACTCGGACGCATATGAGTGAGTGAGTGGCGTCAAAATGTGTCAAAAGGCATTGCATGAACTTTCCCACCGCCTTAGCATCATTACCTTTCTCCTTGTATAATCGTTCACATTTGTATGCATGGAACACGTAAGCCACCAACACTAGTAGTTTGTACTTTCTTTCTAAAGCTGGAAGACTAGCATCCATATTTAGTAGTTGGATCGTCCATTATGGCTTTTGCTCAAGTTTCACCGGTAAATAACAAGCCTTGACATAAACTAGTGGAAAAGGTGAAGTGCCGATCAATAGGAGTCTTGCGGGCAGTTCGAAAGAACCAAAGGTCCTCAATCGAGCATTATTGACCAATCCTTGAGAGATTGATCGATCATTTTCTACAGAATCCGCTTGATCACAAGATTCATCATTTTTTCCTGACCGCATGAATGTGGTAGGTATGTGATGATCTATCGATGAGTTATCCCAAATAGTTGGCAAGTCGTTTAGAAAATAATGCGAAGGTTAGTAACTTGGACGCATATGACTGAGTAAGTGGCGTTAAAATGTGTCAAAAGGAATTCCATGAACTTTCCCACCACCTTAGCATCATTACCTTTCTCCTTGTATAATCGTTAACTTTTGTATGCATGGAACCTGTAAGCCACCAACACTAGTAGTTTATACTTTCTTTCTATAGTTGGAAGACTAGCATCCATATTTAGTAGCTTCATCGTCCATAATGGTCGTTGCTCAAGCTTCACTGGTAAATGCCAAGCCTTGCCATAAACTAGTGGACAAGGTGAAGTGCCGATCGATAGGAGTCTTGCATGCAGTTCGAAAGAACCAAAGGTCCTCAATCGAGCATTATTGACCAATACTTGAGAGATTGATCGATCATTTTCTACGGAATCCGCTTGATCACAAGATTCATCAATTTTTCTCGACCGCTTGAATGTGGTTGGTATGTGATGATCAATCGATGAGTTATCCCAAATAGTTGGCAAGTGGTTATAAAATAATCCGAAGGTTAGTAACTCGGATGCATATGACCGAGTGAGTGGCGTCAAAATGTGTCAAAAGGCATTGCATGAACTTTCCCACCGCCTTAGCATCATTACCTTTCTCCTTGTATAATCGTTCACTTTTGTATGCATGGAACACGTATGCCACCAACACTAGTAATTTATACTTTCTTTCAAATCTTTGGAAGGCTAGCACCCATATTTAGTAGCTTCATCGTCCATAATGGTTGTTGCTCAAGCTTCACTAGTAAATGACAAGCCTTGACAGAAACTACTGGACAAGGTAAAGTGCCGATCGATATGTGTCTTGCGAGCGGTTTGAAAGAACCAAAGGTCCTCAATCGAGCTTTATTGACCAATCCTTGAGAGATTGATCGATCATTTTCTACGAGAATCCGCATGATCACAAGATTCATCATTTTTTCCGACCGCTTGAATGTGGTTGGTATGTGATGATCAATCGATGAGTTATCCCAAATAGTTGGCAAGTTGGTTATAAAACAATCGAAGGTTAGTAACTCGGACGCATATGACCGAGTGAGTGGCGTCAAAATGTGTCAAAAGGCATTGCATGAACTTTCCCACCGCCTTAGCATCATTACCTTTCTCCTTGTATAATCGTTCACTTTTGTATGCATGGAACCCGTATGCCACCAACACTAGTAATTTATACTTTCTTTCAAATCTTTGGAAGGCTAGCACCCATATTTAGTAGCTTCATCGTCCATAATGGTTGTTGCTCAAGCTTCACTAGTAAATGACAAGCCTTGACATAAACTACTGGACAAGGTAAAGTGCCGATCGATATGTGTCTTGCGGGCGGTTTGAAAGAACCAAAGGTCCTCAATCGAGCTTTATTGACCAATCCTTGAGAGATTGATCGATCATTTTCTACGAGAATCCGCATGATCACAAGATTCATCATTTTTTCCCGACCGCTTGAATGTGGTTGGTATGTGATGATCAATCGATGAGTTATCCCAAATAGTTGGCAAGCCGGTTAGAAAACAATCTAAAGGTTAGTAACTCGGACGCATATGACTGAGTAAGTGGCGTCAAAATGTGTCAAAAGGCATTGCATGAACTTTCCCACCGCCTTAGGATCATTACCTTTCTCCTTGTATAATCGTTTACATTTGTATGCATGGAACCTGTCAGCCACCAACACTAGTAGTTTATACTTTCTTTCTAAAATTTGGAAGACTAGCATCCATATTTAGTAGTTTGGATCGTCCATTATGGCTTTTGCTCAAGTTTCACGGGTAAATAACAAGCCTTGACATAAACTAGTGGACAAGGTGAAGTGCCGGTCAATAGGAGTCTTGCAGGCAGTTCGAAAGAACCAAAGGTCCTCAATCGAGCATTATTGACCAATCCTTGAGAGATTGATCGATCATTTTCTACAGAATCCGCTTGATCACAAGATTCATCATTTTTTCCTGACCGCATGAATGTGGTAGGTATGTGATGATCTATCGATGAGTTATCCCAAATAGTTGGCAAGCTGTTTAGAAAACAATCTGAAGGTTAGTAACTTGGACGCATATGACTGAGTAAGTGGCGTCAAAAGGCATTCCATGAACTTTCCCACCGCCTTAGCATCATTACCTTTCTCCTTGTATAATCGTTAACTTTTGTATGCATGGAACCTGTAAGCCACCAACACTAGTAGTTTATACTTTCTTTCTATAGTTGGAAGACTAGCATCCATATTTAGTAGCTTCATCGTCCATAATGGCCGTTGCTCAAGCTTCACCGGTAAATGCCAAGCCTTGCCATAAACTAGTGGACAAGGTGAAGTGCCGATCGATAGGAGTCTTGCATGCGGTTCGAAAGAACCAAAGGTCCTCAATCGAGCATTATTGACCAATACTTGAGAGATTGATCGATCATTTTCTACGAGAATCCGCTTGATCACAAGATTCATCATTTTTTCCGACCGCTTGAATGTGGTTGGTATGTGATGATCAATCGATGAGTTATCCCAAATAGTTGGCAAGTTGGTTATAAAATAATCGAAGGTTAGTAACTCGGATGCATATGAGCGAGTGAGTGGCGTCAAAATGTGTCAAAAGGCATTGCATGAACTTTCCCACCGCCTTAGCATCATTACCTTTCTCCTTGTATAATCGTTCACTTTTGTATGCATGGAACTTGTATGCCACCAACACTAGTAATTTATACTTTCTTTCAAATGCTTTGGAAGGCTAGCACCCATATTTAGTAGCTTCATCGTCCATAATGGTTGTTGCTCAAGCTTCACTAGTAAATGACAAGCCTTGACATATACTAGTGGACAAGGTAAAGTGCCGATCGATATGTGTCTTGCGAGCGGTTTGAAAGAACATAAGGTCCTCAATCGAGCTTTATTGACCAATCCTTGAGAGATTGATCGATCATTTTCTACAGAATCCGCATGATCACAAGATTCATCATTTTTTCCTGACCGCTTGAATGTGGTTGGTATGTGATGATCAATCGATGAGTTATCCCAAATAGTTGGCAAGCTGGTTAGAAAAGAATCTAAAGGTTAGTAACTCGGACGCATATGAGTGAGTAAGTGGCGTCAAAATGTGTCAAAAGGCATTGCATGAACTTTCCCACCGCCTTAGGATCATTACCTTTCTCCTTGTATAATCGTTTACATTTGTATGCATGGAACCTGTAAGCCACCAACACTAGTAGTTTATACTTTCTTTCTAAAGCTGGAAGACTAGCATCCATATTTAGTAGCTGGATCATCCATTATGGCTTTTGCTCAAGTTTCACAGGTAAATAACAAGCCTTGACATAAACTAGTGGACAAGGTGAAGTGCCGATCAATAGGAGTCTTGCAGGCAGTTCGAAAGAACCAAAGGTCCTCAATCGAGCATTATTGACCAATCCTTGAGAGATTGATCGATCATTTTCTACGAGAATCCGCTTGATCACAAGATTCATCATTTTTTCCCCGACCGCATGAATGTCGTAGGTATGTGATGATCTATCGATGAGTTATCCCAAATAGTTGGCAAGTTTGTTTAGAAAACAATGCGAAGGTTAGTAACTCGGACGCATATGACCGAGTAAGTGGCGTCAAAATGTGTCAAAAGGCATTGCATGAACTTTCCCACCGCCTTAGCATCATTACCTTTCTCCTTGTATAATCGTTAACTTTTGTATGCATGGAACCCGTAAGCCACCAACACTAGTAGTTTATACTTTCTTTCTAAAGTTGGAAGACTAGCATCCATATTTAGTAGCTTCATCGTCCATAATGGTTGTTGCTCAAGCTTCACCGGTAAATGCCAAGCCTTGCCATAACCTAGTGGACAAGGTGAAAATGCCGATCGATAGGAGTCTTGCAGGCAGTTCGAAAGAACTAAAGGTCCCCAATCGAGCTTTATTGACCAATACTTGAGAGATTGATCGATCATTTTCTACAGAATCCGCTTGATCACAAGATTCATCATTTTTTTCGACCGCTTGAATGTGGTTGGTATGTGATGATCAATCGATGAGATATCCCAAATAGTTGGCAAGCTAGTTATAAAACAATCTGAAGGTTAGTAACTCGGACGCATATGACTGAGTGAGTGGCGTCAAAATGTGTCAAAAGGCATTGCATGAACTTTCCCACCGCCTTAGCATCATTACCTTTCTCCTTGTATAATCGTTCACATTTGTATGCATGGAACACGTAAGCCACCAACACTAGTAGTTTGTACTTTCTTTCTAAAGCTGGAAGACTAGCATCCATATTTGGTAGCTGGATCGTCCATTATGGCTTTTGCTCAAGTTTCACTGGTAAATAACAAGCCTTGACATAAACTAGTGGAAAAGGTGAAGTGCCGATCAATAGGAGTCTTGCAGGCAGTTCGAAAGAACCAAAGGTCCTCAATCGAGCATTATTGACCAATCCTTGAGAGATTGATCGATCATTTTCTACAGAATCCGCTTGATCACAAGATTCATCATTTTTTTCCCGACCGCATGAATGTGGTAGGTATGTGATGATCTATCGATGAGTTATCCCAAATAGTTGGCAAGCTGTTTAGAAAACAATCTGAAGGTTAGTAACTTGGACGCATATGACTGAGTAAGTGGCGTCAAAATGTGTCAAAAGGCATTCCATGAACTTTCCCACCGCCTTAGCATCATTACCTTTCTCCTTGTATAATCGTTAACTTTTGTATGCATGGAACACCGTAAGCCACCAACACTAGTAGTTTATACTTTCTTTCTATAGTTGGAAGACTAGCATCCATATTTAGTAGCTTCATCGTCCATAATGGCCGTTGCTCAAGCTTCACTGGTAAATGCCAAGCCTTGCCATAAACTAGTGGACAAGGTGAAGTGCCGATCGATAGGAGTCTTGCATGCAGTTCGAAAGAACCAAAGGTCCTCAATCGAGCATTATTGACCAATACTTGAGAGATTGATCGATCATTTTCTACGAGAATCCGCTTGATCACAAGATTCATCAATTTTTCCTGACCGCTTGAATGTGGTTGGTATGTGATGATCAATCGATGAGTTATCCCAAATAGTTGGCAAGCTGGTTATAAAATAATCTGAAGGTTAGTAACTCGGATGCATATGACTGAGTGAGTGGCGTCAAAATGTGTCTAAAGGCATTGCATGAACTTTCCCACCGCCTTAGCATCATTACCTTTCTCCTTGTATAATCGTTCACTTTTGTATGCATGGAACCTGTATGCCACCAACACTAGTAATTTATACTTTCTTTCAAATGCTTTGGAAGGCTAGCACCCATATTTAGTAGCTTCATCGTCCATAATGGTTGTCGCTCAAGCTTCACTAGTAAATGACAAGCCTTGACATATACTAGTGGACAAGGTAAAGTGCCGATCGATATGTGTCTTGCAGGCAGTTTGAAAGAACATAAGGTCCTCAATCGAGCTTTATTGACCAATCCTTGAGAGATTGATCGATCATTTTCTACGAGAATCCGCATGATCACAAGATTCATCATTTTTTTCCGACCGCTTGAATGTGGTTGGTATGTGATGATCAATCGATGAGTTATCCCAAATAGTTGGCAAGCTGGTTAGAAAAGAATCTAAAGGTTAGTAACTCGGACGCATATGACTGAGTAAGTGGCGTCAAAATGTGTCAAAAGGCATTGCATGAACTTTCCCACCGCCTTAGGATCATTACCTTTCTCCTTGTATAATCGTTTACATTTGTATGCATGGAACCTGTAAGCCACCAACACTAGTAGTTTATACTTTCTTTCTAAAGCTGGAAGACTAGCATCCATATTTAGTAGCTGGATCATCCATTATGGCTTTTGCTCAAGTTTCACAGGTAAATAACAAGCCTTGACATAAACTAGTGGACAAGGTGAAGTGCCGATCAATAGGAGTCTTGCAGGCAGTTCGAAAGAACCAAAGGTCCTCAATCGAGCATTATTGACCAATCCTTGAGAGATTGATCGATCATTTTCTACGAGAATCCGCTTGATCACAAGATTCATCATTTTTTTCCCGACCGCATGAATGTCGTAGGTATGTGATGATCTATCGATGAGTTATCCCAAATAGTTGGCAAGTTTGTTTAGAAAACAATCGAAGGTTAGTAACTCGGACGCATATGACCGAGTAAGTGGCGTCAAAATGTGTCAAAAGGCATTGCATGAACTTTCCCACCGCCTTAGCATCATTACCTTTCTCCTTGTATAATCGTTAACTTTTGTATGCATGGAACACATGTAAGCCACCAACACTAGTAGTTTATACTTTCTTTCTAAAGTTGGAAGACTAGCATCCATATTTAGTAGCTTCATCGTCCATAATGGTCGTTGCTCAAGCTTCACGGTAAATGCCAAGCCTTGCCATAACCTAGTGGACAAGGTGAAAATGCCGATCGATAGGAGTCTTGCAGGCAGTTCGAAAGAACTAAAGGTCCCCAATCGAGCTTTATTGACCAATACTTGAGAGATTGATCGATCATTTTCTACAGAATCCGCTTGATCACAAGATTCATCATTTTTTTCCTGACCGCTTGAATGTGGTTGGTATGTGATGATCAATCGATGAGTTATCCCAAATAGTTGGCAAGCTGGTTATAAAACAATCGAAGGTTAGTAACTCGGACGCATATGAGCGAGTGAGTGGCGTCAAAATGTGTCAAAAGGCATTGCATGAACTTTCCCACCGCCTTAGCATCATTACCTTTCTCCATGTATAATGGTTCACTTTTGTATGCATGGAACACGTATGCCACCAACACTAGTAATTTATACTTTCTTTCAAATCTTTGGAAGGCTAGCACCCATATTTAGTAGCTTCATCGTCCATAATGGTTGTTGCTCAAGCTTCACTAGTAAATGACAAGCCTTGACATAAACTAGTGGACAAGGTAAAGTGCCGATCGATATGTGTCTTGCGAGCGAGTTTGAAAGAACCAAAGGTCCTCAATCGAGCTTTATTGACCAATCCTTGAGAGATTGATCGATCATTTTCTACCGAATCCGCATGATCACAAGATTCATCATTTTTTCCTGACCGCTTGAATGTGGTTGGTATGTGATGATCAATCGATGAGTTATCCCAAATAGTTGGCAAGCTGGTTAGAAAACAATCTAAAGGTTAGTAACTCGGACGCATATGACCGAGTAAGTGGCGTCAAAATGTGTCAAAAGGCATTGCATGAACTTTCCCACCGCCTTAGCATCATTACCTTTCTCCTTGTATAATCGTTAACTTTTGTATGCATGGAACACTGTAAGCCACCAACACTAGTAGTTTATACTTTCTTTCTAAAGTTGGAAGACTAGCATCCATATTTAGTAGCTTCATCGTCCATAATGGCTGTTGCTCAAGCTTCATTGGTAAATGCCAAGCCTTGCCATAAACTAGTGGACAAGGTGAAGTGCCGATCGATAGGAGTCTTGCATGCGGTTCGAAAGAACCAAAGGTCCTCAATCGAGCATTATTGACCAATACTTGAGAGATTGATCGATCATTTTCTACGAGAATCCGCTTGATCACAAGATTCATCATTTTTTCCCGACCGCTTGAATGTGGTTGGTATGTGATGATCAATCGATGAGTTATCCCAAATAGTTGGCAAGCTGGTTATAAAACAATCGAAGGTTAGTAACTCGGACGCATATGAGCGAGTGAGTGGCGTCAAAATGTGTCAAAAGGCATTGCATGAACTTTCCCACCGCCTTAGCATCATTACCTTTCTCCTTGTATAATGGTTCACTTTTGTATGCATGGAACTTGTATGCCACCAACACTAGTAATTTATACTTTCTTTCAAATCTTTGGAAGGCTAGCACCCATATTTAGTAGCTTCATCGTCCATAATGGTTGTTGCTCAAGCTTCACTAGTAAATGACAAGCCTTGACATAAACTAGTGGACAAGGTAAAGTGCCGATCGATATGTGTCTTGCGGGCGGTTTGAAAGAACCAAAGGTCCTCAATCGAGCTTTATTGACCAATCCTTGAGAGATTGATCGATCATTTTCTACGAGAATCCGCTTGATCACAAGATTCATCATTTTTTTCCCGACCGCTTGAATGTGGTTGGTATGTGATGATCAATCGATGAGTTATCCCAAATAGTTGGCAAGCTGGTTAGAAAACAATCTAAAGGTTAGTAACTCGGACGCATATGACCGAGTAAGTGGCGTCAAAATGTGTCAAAAGGCATTGCATGAACTTTCCCACCGCCTTAGCATCATTACCTTTCTCCTTGTATAATCGTTAACTTTTGTATGCATGGAACACGTAAGCCACCAACACTAGTAGTTTATACTTTCTTTCTAAAGTTGGAAGACTAGCATCCATATTTAGTAGCTTCATCGTCCATAATGGCTGTTGCTCAAGCTTCACGGTAAATGCCAAGCCTTGCCATAAACTAGTGGACAAGGTGAAGTGCCGATCGATAGGAGTCTTGCATGCGGTTCGAAAGAACCAAAGGTCCTCAATCGAGCATTATTGACCAATACTTGAGAGATTGATCGATCATTTTCTACGAGAATCCGCTTGATCACAAGATTCATCATTTTTTTCGACCGCTTGAATGTGGTTGGTATGTGATGATCAATCGATGAGTTATCCCAAATAGTTGGCAAGCTGGTTATAAAACAATCTGAAGGTTAGTAACTCGGACGCATATGACTGAGTGAGTGGCGTCAAAATGTGTCAAAAGGCATTGCATGAACTTTCCCACCGCCTTAGCATCATTACCTTTCTCCTTGTATAATGGTTCACTTTTGTATGCATGGAACCTGTATGCCACCAACACTAGTAATTTATACTTTCTTTCAAATCTTTGGAAGGCTAGCACCCATATTTAGTAGCTTCATCGTCCATAATGGTTGTTGCTCAAGCTTCACTAGTAAATGACAAGCCTTGACATAAACTAGTGGACAAGGTAAAGTGCCGATCGATATGTGTCTTGCGGGCGGTTTGAAAGAACCAAAGGTCCTCAATCGAGCTTTATTGACCAATCCTTGAGAGATTGATCGATCATTTTCTACGAGAATCCGCATGATCACAAGATTCATCATTTTTTTCCTGACCGCTTGAATGTGGTTGGTATGTGATGATCAATCGACGAGTTATCCCAAATAGTTGGCAAGCTGGTTAGAAAACAATCTAAAGGTTAGTAACTCGGACGCATATGACTGAGTAAGTGGCGTCAAAATGTGTCAAAAGGCATTGCATGAACTTTCCCACCGCCTTAGGATCATTACCTTTCTCCTTGTATAATCGTTTACATTTGTATGCATGGAACACGTAAGCCACCAACACTAGTAGTTTATACTTTCTTTCTAAAAGCTGGAAGACTAGCATCCATATTTAGTAGTTGGATCGTCCATTATGGCTTTTGCTCAAGTTTCACAGGTAAATAACAAGCCTTGACATAAACTAGTGGACAAGGTGAAGTGCCGGTCAATAGGAGTCTTGCAGGCAGTTCGAAAGAACCAAAGGTCCTCAATCGAGCATTGTTGACCAATCCTTGAGAGATTGATCGATCATTTTCTACAGAATCCGCTTGATCACAAGATTCATCATTTTTTCCTGACCGCATGAATGTCGTAGGTATGTGATGATCTATCGATGAGTTATCCCAAATAGTTGGCAAACTGTTTAGAAAACAATACGAAGGTTAGTAACTCGGACGCATATGACCGAGTAAGTGGCGTCAAAATGTGTCAAAAGGCATTGCATGAACTTTCCCACCGCCTTAGCATCATTACCTTTCTCCTTGTATAATCGTTAACTTTTGTATGCATGGAACCTGTAAGCCACCAACACTAGTAGTTTATACTTTCTTTCTAAAGTTGGAAGACTAGCATCCATATTTAGTAGCTTCATCGTCCATAATGGCTGTTGCTCAAGCTTCACTGGTAAATGCCAACCCTTGCCATAACCTAGTGGACAAGGTGGAAATGCCGATCGATAGGAGTCTTGCAGGCAGTTCGAAAGAACTAAAGGTCCCCAATCGAGCTTTATTGACCAATACTTGAGAGATTGATCGATCATTTTCTACAGAATCCGCTTGATCACAAGATTCATCATTTTTTTCGACCGCATGAATGTCGTAGGTATGTGATGATCTATCGATGAGTTATCCCAAATAGTTGGCAAAAGTTGTTTAGAAAACAATGCGAAGGTTAGTAACTCGGACGCATATGACTGAGTAAGTGGCGTCAAAATGTGTCAAAAGGCATTGCATGAACTTTCCCACCTCCTTAGCATCATTACCTTTCTCCTTGTATAATCGTTAACTTTTGTATGCATGGAAACCCGTAAGCCACCAACACTAGTAGTTTATACTTTCTTTCTAAAGTTGGAAGACTAGCATCCATATTTAGTAGCTTCATCGTCCATAATGGTTGTTGCTCAAGCTTCACTGGTAAATGCCAAGCCTTGCCATAACCTAGTGGACAAGGTGAAAATGCCGATCGATAGGACTCTTGCAGGCAGTTCGAAAGAACTAAAGGTCCTCAATCGAGCTTTATTGACCAATACTTGAGAGATTGATCGAACATTTTCTACAGAATCCGCTTGATCACAAGATTCATCATTTTTTCCTGACCGCTTGAATGTGGTTGGTATGTGATGATCAATCGATGAGTTATCCCAAATAGTTGGCAAGCTGGTTATAAAACAATCTGAAGGTTAGTAACTCGGACGCATAAGACTGAGTGAGTGGCATCAAAATGTGTCAAAAGGCATTGCTTGAACTTTCCCACCGCCTTAGGATCATTACCTTTTTCCTTGTATAATCGTTCACATTTGTATGCATGGAACACTGTAAGCCACCAACACTAGTAATTTATACTTTCTTTCTAATCTTTGGAAGACTAGCACCCATATTTAGTAGCTTCATCGTCCATAATGGCTTTTGCTCAACCTTCGGTAAATGACAAGCCTTGACATAAACTAGTGGACAAGGTGAAGTGCCGATCGATAGGTGTCTTGCGGGCGGTTCGAAAGAACCAAAGGTCCTCAATCGAGCTTTATTGACCAATCCTTGAGAGATTGATCGATCATTTTCTACGAGAATCCGCTTGATCACAAGATTCATCATTTTTTTCCGACCGCTTGAATGTGGTAGGTATGTGATGATCTATCGATGAGTTATCCCAAATAGTTGGCAAAAGTTTGTTTAGAAAACAATGCGAAGGTTAGTAACTCGGACGCATATGACTGAGTAAGTGGGGTAAAAATGTGTCAAAAGGCATTGCAAGAACTTTCCCACCGCCTTAGCATCATTACCTTTCTCCTTGTATAATCGTTAACTTTTGTATACATGGAACCTGTAAGCCACCAACACTAGTAGTTTATACTTTCTTTCTAAAGTTGGAAGACTAGCATCCATATTTATTAGCTTCATCGTCCATAATGGTCGTTGCTCAAGCTTCGGTAAATGCCAAGCCTTGCCATAAACTAGTGGACAAGGTGAAGTGCCGATCGATAGGTGTCTTGCGGGCGGTTCGAAAGAACCAAAGGTCCTCAATCAAGCTTGATTGACCAATCCTTGAGAGATTGATCGATCATTTTCTACGAGAATCCGCATGATCACAAGATTCATCATTTTTTCTCGACGGCTTGAATGTGGTTGGTATGTGATGATCAATCGATGAGTTATCCCAAATAGTTGGCAAGGTGGTTAGAAAACAATCGAAGGTTTGTAACTCGGACGCATATGACTAATTAAGTGGCATCAAAATGTGTAAAAAGGCATTGCATGAACTTTCCCACCGCCTTAGTATCATTACCTTTCTCCTTGTATAATCGTTAACTTTTGTATGCATGGAACACTGTAAGCCACCTACACTAGTAGTTTATACTTTCTTTCTAAAGTTGGAAGACTGGCATCCATATTTAGTAGCTTCATCGTTCATAATGGTATTTTGCTCAAGCTTCACTGGTAAATGCCAAGCCTTGCCATAAACTAGTGGACAAGGTGAAGTGCCGATCGATAGAAGTCTTGCAGGCAATTCGAAAGAACCAAAGGTCCTCAATCGAGATTTATTGACCAATACTTGAGAGATTGATCGATCATTTTCGACAGAATCCGCTTGATCACAAGATTCATCATTTTTTCCTGACAGCTTGAATGTGGTTGGTATGTGATGATCAATCGATGAGTTATCCCAAATAGTTGGCAAGGTGGTTAGAAAACAATCTGAAGGTTTGTAACTCGGACGCATATGACTAATTAAGTGGCATCAAAATGTGTAAAAAGGCATTGCATGAACTTTCCCACCGCCTTAGTATCATTACCTTTCTCCTTGTATAATCGTTAACTTTTGTATGCATGGAACACGTAAGCCACCTACACTAGTAGTTTATACTTTCTTTCTAAAGTTGGAAGACTGGCATCCATATTTAGTAGCTTCATCGTTCATAATGGACAGTTGCTCGAAGCTTCACCGGTAAATGCCAAGCCTTGCCATAAACTAGTGGACAAGGTGAAGTGCCGATCGATAGGTGTCTTGCGGGCGGTTCGAAAGAACCAAAGGTCCTCAATCAAGCTTGATTGACCAATCCTTGAGAGATTGATCGATCATTTTCTACGAGAATCCGCATGATCACAAGATTCATCATTTTTTTCCCGACAGCTTGAATGTGGTTGGTATGTGATGATCAATCGATGAGTTATCCCAAATAGTTGGCAAGGTGGTTAGAAAACAATCGAAGGTTTGTAACTCGGACGCATATGACTAATTAAGTGGCATCAAAATGTGTAAAAAGGCATTGCATGAACTTTCCCACCGCCTTAGTATCATTACCTTTCTCCTTGTATAATCGTTAACTTTTGTATGCATGGAACTCGTAAGCCACCTACACTAGTAGTTTATACTTTCTTTCTAAAGTTGGAAGACTAGCATCCATATTTATTAGCTTCATCGTCCATAATGGCCGTTGCTCAAGCTTCACTGGTAAATGCCAAGCCTTGCCATAAACTAGTGGACAAGGTGAAGTGCCGATCGATAGGTGTCTTGCGGGCGGTTCGAAAGAACCAAAGGTCCTCAATCAAGCTTGATTGACCAATCCTTGAGAGATTGATCGATCATTTTCTACGGAATCCGCATGATCACAAGATTCATCATTTTTTTTTTCCGACCGCTTGAATGTGGTTGGTATGTGATGATCAATCGATGAGTTATCCCAAATAGTTGGCAAGGTGGTTAGAAAACAATCGAAGGTTTGTAACTCGGACGCATATGACTAATTAAGTGGCATCAAAATGTGTAAAAAGGCATTGCATGAACTTTCCCACCGCCTTAGTATCATTACCTTTCTCCTTGTATAATCGTTAACTTTTGTATGCATGGAACTGTAAGCCACCTACACTAGTAGTTTATACTTTCTTTCTAAAGTTGGAAGACTCGGCATCCATATTTAGTAGCTTCATCGTTCATAATGGCCGTTGCTCAAGCTTCACCGGTAAATGCCAAGCCTTGCCATAAACTAGTGGACAAGGTGAAGTGCCGATCGATAGAAGTCTTGCGGGCAATTCGAAAGAACCAAAGGTCCTCAATCGAGATTTATTGACCAATACTTGAGAGATTGATCGATCATTTTCGACGAGAATCCGCTTGATCACAAGATTCATCATTTTTTCCCGACCGCTTGAATGTGGTTGGTATGTGATGATCAATCGATGAGTTATTCCCAAATAGTTGGCAAGGTGGTTAGAAAACAATGCGAAGGTTAGTAACTCGGACGCATATGACTGAGTAAGTGGGGTAAAAATGTGTCAAAAGGCATTGCATGAACTTTCCCACCGCCTTAGCATCATTACCTTTCTCCTTGTATAATCGTTAACTTTTGTATACATGCAACTTGTAAGCCACCAACACTAGTAGTTTATACTTTCTTTCTAAAGTTGGAAGACTAGCATCCATATTTATTAGCTTCATCGTCCATAATGGTCCGTTGCTCAAGCTTCATTGGTAAATGCCAAGCCTTGCCATAAACTAGTGGACAAGGTGAAGTGCCGATCGATAGGTGTCTTGCGGGCAGTTTGAAAGAACCAAAGGTCCTCGATCAAGCTTGATTGACCAATCCTTGAGAGATTGATCGATCATTTTCTACGAGAATCCGCATATCACAAGATTCATCATTTTTTCCGACCGCTTGAATGTGGTTGGTATGTGATGATCAATCGATGAGTTATTACCAAATAGTTGGCAAGGTGGTTAGAAAACAATCGAAGGTTAGTAACTCGGACGCATATGACTGAGTAAGTGGCATCAAAATGTGTAAAAAGGCATTGCATGAACTTTCCCACTGCCTTAGTATCATTACCTTTCTCCTTGTATAATCGTTAACTTTTGTATGCATGGAACCTGTAAGCCACCAACACTAGTAATTTATACTTTCTTTCTAATCTTTGGAAGACTAGCACCCATATTTAGAAGCTTCATCGTCCATAATGGTTGTTGCTCAACCTTCACTGGTAAATGACAAGCCTTGACATAAACTAGTGGACAAGGTGAAGTGCCGATCGATAGGTGTCTTGCAGGCAGTTCGAAAGAACCAAAGGTCCTCAATCGAGCTTTATTGACCAATCCTTGAGAGATTGATCGATCATTTTCGACGAATCCGCTTGATCACAAGATTCATCATTTTCTTTCTGAGCTTGAATGTGGTTGGTATGTGATGATCAATCGATGAGTTATTCCCAAATAGTTGGCAAGGTGGTTAGAAAACAATCGAAGGTTAGTAACTCGGACGCATATGGGTGAGTAAGTGGCATCAAAATGTGTAAAAAGGCATTGCATGAACTTTCCCACCGCCTTAGTATCATTACCTTTCTCCTTGTATAATCGTTAACTTTTGTATGCATGGAACACCGTAAGCCACCAACACTAGTAATTTATACTTTCTTTCTAATTTTTGGAAGACTAGCACCCATATTTAGTAGCTTCATCGTCCATAATGGGTACATGTTGCTCAAGCTTCACTGGTAAATGCCAAGCCTTGCCATAAACTAGTGGACAAGGTGAAGTGCTAGATCGATAGAAGTCTTGGAGGCAATTCGAAAGAACCAAATGTCCTCAATTGAGATTTATTGACCAATACTTGAGAGATTGATCGATCATTTTCGACAGAATCCGCTTGATCACAAGATTCATCATTTTTTCCTGACCGCTTGAATGTGGTTGGTATGTGATGATCAATCGATGAGTTATTCCCAAATAGTTGGCAAGCTGGTTAGAAAACAATCTGAAGGTTAGTAACTCGGACGCATATGACTGAGTAAGTGGGGTAAAAATGTGTCAAAAGGCATTGCATGAACTTTCCCACCGCCTTAGCATCATTACCTTTCTCCTTGTATAATCGTTAACTTTTGTATACATGGAACCGTAAGCCACCAACACTAGTAGTTTATACTTTCTTTCTAAAGTTGGAAGACTAGCATCCATATTTATTAGCTTCATCGTCCATAATGGGCGTTGCTCAAGCTTCACCGGTAAATGCCAAGCCTTGCCATAAACTAGTGGACAAGGTGAAGTGCCGATCGATAGGTGTCTTGCGGGCGGTTCGAAAGAACCAAAGGTCCTCAATCAAGCTTGATTGACCAATCCTTGAGAGATTGATCGATCATTTTCTACGAGAATCCGCATATCACAAGATTCATCATTTTTTTCCGACCGCTTGAATGTGGTTGGTATGTGATGATCAATCGATGAGTTATCCCAAATAGTTGGCAAGGTGGTTAGAAAACAATCCGAAGGTTTGTAACTCGGACGCATATGACCGAGTAAGTGGCATCAAAATGTGTAAAAAGGCATTGCATGAACTTTCCCACCGCCTTAGTATCATTACCTTTCTCCTTGTATAATCGTTAACTTTTGTATGCATGGAACACCGTAAGCCACCTACACTAGTAGTTTATACTTTCTTTCTAAAGTTGGAAGATGGCATCCATATTTAGTAGCTTCATACGTCCATAATGGGCATTTGCTCAAGCTTCACTGGTAAATGCCAAGCCTTGCCATTAACTAGTGGACAAGGTGAAGTGCCGATCGATAGAAGTCTTGCGAGGCAATTCGAAAGAACCAAAGGTCCTCAATCGAGATTTATTGACCAATACTTGAGAGATTGATCGATCATTTTTCGACGAATCCGCTTGATCACAAGATTCATCATTTTTTCCGACCGCTTGAATGTGGTTGGTATGTGATGATCAATCGATGAGTTATTCCCAAATAGTTGGCAAGTTGGTTAGAAAACAATCTGAAGGTTAGTAACTCGGACGCATATGACTGAGTAAGTGGCATCAAAATGTGTAAAAAGGCATTGCATGAACTTTCCCACCGCCTTAGTATCATTACCTTTCTCCTTGTATAATCGTTAACTTTTGTATGCATGGAACCTGTAAGCCACCTACACTAGTAGTTTATACTTTCTTTCTAAAGTTGGAAGACTAGCATCCATATTTAGTAGCTTCATCGTCCATAATGGCTGTTGCTCAAGCTTCACTGGTAAATGCCAAGCCTTGCCATAAACTAGTGGACAAGGTGAAGTGCCGATCGATAGAAGTCTTGCGGGCGGTTCGAAAGAACCAAAGGTCCTCAATCGAGCTTTATTGACCAATACTTGAGAGATTGATCGATCATTTTCTACGAGAATTCGCTTGATCACAAGATTCATCATTTTTTTCGATTGCTTGAATGTGGTTGGTATGTGATGATCAATCGATGAGTTATTCCCAAATAGTTGGCAAGTCTGGTTAGAAAACAATGCGAAGGTTAGTAACTCGGACGCATATGAGCGAGTAAGTGGCATCAAAATGTGTAAAAAGGCATTGCATGAACTTTCGCACCGCCTTAGCATCATTACCTTTCTCCTTGTATAATCGTTCACTTTTGTATGCATGGAACACGTATGCCACCAACACTAGTAATATATACTTTCTTTCTAATGCTCGAAGGCTAGCACGCATATTTAGTAGCTTCATCATCCATAATGGTTGTTGCTCAAGCTTCACTAGTAAACGACAAGCCTTGACATAAACTATTGGACAAGGTGAAGTGCCGATCGATATGTGTCTTGGAGGCAATTCGAAAGAACCAAAGGTCATCAATCGAGCATTATTGACCAATCCTTGAGAGATTGATCGATCATTTTCTACAAAATCCGCTTGATCACAAGATTCATCATGTTTTCCCGACCGCTTGAATGTGGTAGGTATGTGATGATCTATCGACGAGTTATCCCAAATAGTTGGCAAGCTGTTTAGAAAACAATCTGAAGGTTAGTAACTCGGACGCATATGACTGAGTAAGTGGGGTAAAAATGTGTCAAAAGGCATTGCATGAACTTTCCCACCGCCTTAGCATCATTACCTTTCTCCTTGTATAATCGTTAACTTTTGTATACATGGAACACCGTAAGCCACCAACACTAGTAGTTTATACTTTCTTTCTAAAGTTGGAAGACTAGCATCCATATTTATTAGCTTCATCGTCCATAATGGGCTGTTGCTCAAGCTTCACTGGTAAATGCCAAGCCTTGCCATAAACTAGTGGACAAGGTGAAGTGCCGATCGATAGGTGTCTTGCGGGCGGTTCGAAAGAACCAAAGGTCCTCAATCAAGCTTGATTGACCAATCCTTGAGAGATTGATCGATCATTTTCTACGGAATCCGCATATCACAAGATTCATCATTTTTTTCCCGACCGCTTGAATGTGGTTGGTATGTGATGATCAATCGATGAGTTATCCCAAATAGTTGGCAAGGTGGTTAGAAAACAATCGAAGGTTTGTAACTCGGACGCATATGAGTGAGTAAGTGGCATCAAAATGTGTAAAAAGGCATTGCATGAACTTTCCCACCGCCTTAGTATCATTACCTTTCTCCTTGTATAATCGTTAACTTTTGTATGCATGGAACATGTAAGCCACCTACACTAGTAGTTTATACTTTCTTTCTAAAGTTGGAAGAGTGGCATCCATATTTAGTAGCTTCATCGTCCATAATGGCTGTTGCTCAAGCTTCACTGGTAAATGCCAAGCCTTGCCATTAACTAGTGGACAAGGTGAAGTGCCGATCGATAGAAGTCTTGCAGGCAATTCGAAAGAACCAAAGGTCCTCAATCGAGATTTATTGACCAATACTTGAGAGATTGATCGATCATTTTCGACGAATCCGCTTGATCACAAGATTCATCATTTTTTCTCGACCGCTTGAATGTGGTTGGTATGTGATGATCAATCGATGAGTTATTCCCAAATAGTTGGCAAGTTGGTTAGAAAACAATGCGAAGGTTAGTAACTCGGACGCATATGAGTGAGTAAGTGGCATCAAAATGTGTAAAAAGGCATTGCATGAACTTTCCCACCGCCTTAGTATCATTACCTTTCTCCTTGTATAATCGTTAACTTTTGTATGCATGGAACACGTAAGCCACCTACACTAGTAGTTTATACTTTCTTTCTAAAGTTGGAAGACTAGCATCCATATTTAGTAGCTTCATCGTCCATAATGGCTGTTGCTCAAGCTTCACTGGTAAATGCCAAGCCTTGCCATAAACTAGTGGACAAGGTGAAGTGCCGATCGATAGAAGTCTTGCAGGCAGTTCGAAAGAACCAAAGGTCCTCAATCGAGCTTTATTGACCAATACTTGAGAGATTGATCGATCATTTTCTACGAGAATTCGCTTGATCACAAGATTCATCATTTTTTTCCGATTGCTTGAATGTGGTTGGTATGTGATGATCAATCGATGAGTTATTCCCAAATAGTTGGCAAGCTGGTTAGAAAACAATGCGAAGGTTAGTAACTCGGACGCATATGACTGAGTAAGTGGCATCAAAATGTGTAAAAAGGCATTGCATGAACTTTCGCACCGCCTTAGCATCATTACCTTTCTCCTTGTATAATCGTTCACTTTTGTATGCATGGAACCTGTATGCCACCAACACTAGTAATATATACTTTCTTTCTAATGCTCGAAGGCTAGCACCCATATTTAGTAGCTTCATCATCCATAATGGTTGTTGCTCAAGCTTCACTAGTAAACGACAAGCCTTGACATAAACTATTGGACAAGGTGAAGTGCCGATCGATATGTGTCTTGCAGGAAGTTCGAAAGAACCAAAGGTCATCAATCGAGCATTATTGACCAATCCTTGAGAGATTGATCGATCATTTTCTACAAAATCCGCTTGATCACAAGATTCATCATGTTTTCCGACCGCTTGAATGTGGTAGGTATGTGATGATCTATCGACGAGTTATCCCAAATAGTTGGCAAGTTGTTTAGAAAACAATCGAAGGTTAGTAACTCGGACGCATATGACCGAGTAAGTGGCATAAAAATGTGTAAAAAGGCATTGCATGAACTTTCCCACCGCCTTAGCATCATTACCTTTCTCCTTGTATAATCGTTAACTTTTGTATACATGGAACCTGTAAGCCACCAACACTAGTAGTTTATACTTTCTTTCTAAAGTTGGAAGACTAGCATCCATATTTATTAGCTTCATCGTCCATAATGGCTGTTGCTCAAGCTTCACTGGTAAATGCCAAGCCTTGCCATAAACTAGTGGACAAGGTGAAGTGCCGATCGATAGGTGTCTTGCAGGCAGTTCGAAAGAACCAAAGGTCCTCAATCAAGCTTGATTGACCAATCCTTGAGAGATTGATCGATCATTTTCTACGGAATCCGCATATCACAAGATTCATCATTTTTTCACGACCGCTTGAATGTGGTTGGTATGTGATGATCAATCGATGAGTTATCCCAAATAGTTGGCAAGGTGGTTAGAAAACAATGCGAAGGTTTGTAACTCGGACGCATATGGGCGAGTAAGTGGCATCAAAATGTGTAAAAAGGCATTGCATGAACTTTCCCACCGCCTTAGTATCATTACCTTTCTCCTTGTATAATCGTTAACTTTTGTATGCATGGAACACTCCGTAAGCCACCTACACTAGTAGTTTATACTTTCTTTCTAAAGTTGGAAGAGCGGCATCCATATTTAGTAGCTTCATCGTCCATAATGGTCTTTGCTCGAAGCTTCACTGGTAAATGCCAAGCCTTGCCATTAACTAGTGGACAAGGTGAAGTGCCGATCGATAGAAGTCTTGCAGGCAATTCGAAAGAACCAAAGGTCCTCAATCGAGATTTATTGACCAATACTTGAGAGATTGATCGATCATTTTCGACAGAATCCGCTTGATCACAAGATTCATCATTTTTTCCTGACCGCTTGAATGTGGTTGGTATGTGATGATCAATCGATGAGTTATTCCCAAATAGTTGGCAAGTTTGGTTAGAAAACAATGCGAAGGTTAGTAACTCGGACGCATATGAGCGAGTAAGTGGCATCAAAATGTGTAAAAAGGCATTGCATGAACTTTCCCACCGCCTTAGTATCATTACCTTTCTCCTTGTATAATCGTTAACTTTTGTATGCATGGAACACTGTAAGCCACCTACACTAGTAGTTTATACTTTCTTTCTAAAGTTGGAAGACTAGCATCCATATTTAGTAGCTTCATCGTCCATAATGGTACATTGCTCAAGCTTCACTGGTAAATGCCAAGCCTTGCCATAAACTAGTGGACAAGGTGAAGTGCCGATCGATAGAAGTCTTGCGGAGCGAGTTCGAAAGAACCAAAGGTCCTCGATCGAGCTTTATTGACCAATACTTGAGAGATTGATCGATCATTTTCTACGAATTCGCTTGATCACAAGATTCATCATTTTTTTTTGCTTGAATGTGGTTGGTATGTGATGATCAATCGATGAGTTATTCCCAAATAGTTGGCAAGTTGGTTAGAAAACAATGCGAAGGTTAGTAACTCGGACGCATATGAGTGAGTAAGTGGCATCAAAATGTGTAAAAAGGCATTGCATGAACTTTCGCACCGCCTTAGCATCATTACCTTTCTCCTTGTATAATCGTTCACTTTTGTATGCATGGAACACGTATGCCACCAACACTAGTAATATATACTTTCTTTCTAATGCTCGAAGGCTAGCACCCATATTTAGTAGCTTCATCATCCATAATGGTTGTTGCTCAAGCTTCACTAGTAAACGACAAGCCTTGACATAAACTATTGGACAAGGTGAAGTGCCGATCGATATGTGTCTTGCAGGAAGTTCGAAAGAACCAAAGGTCATCAATCGAGCATTATTGACCAATCCTTGAGAGATTGATCGATCATTTTCTACAAAATCCGCTTGATCACAAGATTCATCATGTTTTCTTGACCGCTTGAATGTGGTAGGTATGTGATGATCTATCGACGAGTTATCCCAAATAGTTGGCAAGTTTGTTTAGAAAACAATGCGAAGGTTAGTAACTCGGACGCATATGAGTGAGTAAGTGGCATCAAAATGTGTAAAAAGGCATTGCATGAACTTTCCCACCGCCTTAGTATCATTACCTTTCTCCTTGTATAATCGTTAACTTTTGTATGCATGGAACACTGTAAGCCACCTACACTAGTAGTTTATACTTTCTTTCTAAAGTTGGAAGACTGGCCTCCATATTTAGTAGCTTCATCGTCCATAATGGTCGTTGCTCAAGCTTCTCTGGTAAATGCCAAGCCTTGCCATAAACTAGTGGACAAGGTGAAGTGCCGATCGATAGGTGTCTTGCGGGCGGTTCGAAAGAACCAAAGGTCCTCAATCAAGCTTGATTGACCAATCCTTGAGAGATTGATCGATCATTTTCTACGGAATCCGCATATCACAAGATTCATCATTTTTTTCCGACCGCTTGAATGTGGTTGGTATGTGATGATCAATCGATGAGTTATCCCAAATAGTTGGCAAGGTGGTTAGAAAACAATGCGAAGGTTTGTAACTCGGACGCATATGAGCGAGTAAGTGGCATCAAAATGTGTAAAAAGGCATTGCATGAACTTTCCCACCGCCTTAGTATCATTACCTTTCTCCTTGTATAATCGTTAACTTTTGTATGCATGGAACACCTTAAGCCACCTACACTAGTAGTTTATACTTTCTTTCTAAAGTTGGAAAGTGGCATCCATATTTAGTAGCTTCATCGTCCATAATGGCTATTGCTCAAGCTTCATGGTAAATGCCAAGCCTTGCCATTAACTAGTGGACAAGGTGAAGTGCCGATCGATAGAAGTCTTGCGGGCAATTCGAAAGAACCAAAGGTCCTCGATCGAGATTTATTGACCAATACTTGAGAGATTGATCGATCATTTTCGACAGAATCCGCTTGATCACAAGATTCATCATTTTTTCGTGACCGCTTGAATGTGGTTGGTATGTGATGATCAATCGATGAGTTATTCCCAAATAGTTGGCAAGCTGGTTAGAAAACAATCTGAAGGTTAGTAACTCGGACGCATATGACTGAGTAAGTGGCATCAAAATGTGTAAAAAGGCATTGCATGAACTTTCCCACCGCCTTAGCATCATTACCTTTCTCCTTGTATAATCGTTCACTTTTGTATGCATGGAACACGTATGCCACCAACACTAGTAGTTTATACTTTCTTTCTAACTTTGGAAGGCTAGCACCCATATTTAGTAGCTTCATCGTCCATAATGGTTGTTGCTCAAGCTTCACTAGTAAATGACAAGCCTTGACATAAACTATTGGACAAGGTGAAGTGCCGATCGATATGTGTCTTGCAGGAAGTTCGAAAGAACCAAAGGTCATCAATCGAGCATTATTGACCAATCCTTGAGAGATTGATCGATCATTTTCTACAAAATCCGCTTGATCACAAGATTCATCATGTTTTCGACCGCTTGAATGTGGTAGGTATGTGATGATCTATCGACGAGTTATCCCAAATAGTTGGCAAGACTTGTTTAGAAAACAATCGAAGGTTAGTAACTCGGACGCATATGAGTGAGTAAGTGGCATCAAAATGTGTCAAAAGGAATTGCATGAACTTTCCCACCGCCTTAGCATCATTACCTTTCTCCTTGTATAATCGTTAACTTTTGTATGCATGGAACTTTGTAAGCCACCTACCCTAGTAGTTTATACTTTCTTTCTAAAGTTGGAAGACTAGCATCCATATTTAGTAGCTTCATCGTCCATAATGAATTTTGCTCAAGCTTCACTTGTAAATGCCAAGCCTTGCCATAAACTAGTGGACAAGGTGCGGTGCCGATCGATAGGTGTCTTGCAGGCGGTTCGAAAGAACCAAAGGTTCTCAATCAAGCTTTATTGACCAATCCTTGAGAGATTGATCGATCATTTTCTATAGAATCCGCTTAATCATAAGATTCGTCATTTTTTCCCGACCGCTTGAATGTGGTTGGTATGTGATGATCAATCGATGAGTTATCCCAAATAGTTGGCAAGTTGGTTAGTAAACAATCTAAACGATAGTAACTCGGACGCATATGATTGAGTAAGTGACGTCGAAATGTGTCAAAGAGCATTGCATGAACTTTCCACCGCCTTAGCATCATTACCTTTCTCCTTGTATAATCATTCACTTTTGTATGCATGGAACTTCTGTATGCCACCAACACTAGTAATTTCTACTTTCTTTAATCTTTGGAAGCTAGCACCCATATTTAGTAGCTTCATCGTCCATAATGGTTGTTGCTCGAAGCTTCACTTGTAAATGACAAGCCTTGACATAAACTATTGGGCAAGGTGAAGTGCCGATCGATATGTGTCTTGCGAGCGGTTCGAAAGAACCAAAAGTCATCAATCAAGCAATAGTGACCAATCCTTGAGAGATTGATCGATCTTTTTCTACGAATCCGCTTGATCACGCCGGATTCATCTTGTTTTCAAACCGCTTGAATGCGGTAGGTATGTGATGATCTATCGATGAGTTATCCCAAATAGTTGGCAAGCTCTTTAGAAAACAATGCGAAGGTTAGTAACTCGGACGCATATGGGTGAGTAAGTGGCGTAAAAATGTGTCGAAAGGCATTGCGTGAACTTTCCCACCGCCATAGCATCATTACCTTTCTCCTTGTATAATCGTTCACTTTTGTATGCATGGAACACAGCAAGCCACCTACACTAGTAGTTTATACTTTCTTTCTAAAGTTGGAAGACTAGCATCCATATTTAGTAGCTTCATCGTCCATAATGAGTCATTTGCTCAAGCTTCACTTCTAAATGCCAAGCCTTGCCATAAACTAGTGGACAAGGTGAAGTGCGATCGATAGGTGTCTTGCGGGCGGTTCGAAAGAACCAAGGTCCTCAATCAAGCTTTATTGACCAATCCTTGAGAGATTGATCGATCATTTTCTACGAATCCGCTTAATCATAAGATTCATCATTTTTCCGACTGCTTGAATGTGGTTGGTATGTGATGATCAATCGATGAGTTATCCCAAATAGTTGGCAAGTTGGTTAGAAAACAATCTAAAGGTTAGTATGTGGGACGCATATGATTGAGTAAGTGGCGTCAAAATGTGTCAAAAGGCATTGCATGAACTTTCCCACCGCCTTAGCATCATTACCTTTCTCCTTGTAAATCGTTCACTTTTGTATGCATGGAACCTGTATGCCACCAACACTAGTAATTTATACTTTCTTTCTAATCTTTGGAAGGCTAGCACCCATATTTAGTAGCTTCATCGTCCATAATGGTTGTTGCTCAAGCTTCACTAGTAAATGACAAGCCTTGACATAAACTATTGGGCAAGGTGAAGTGCCGATCGATATGTGTCTTGCAGGCAGTTCGAAAGAACCAAAGGTCATCAATGAAGCATTATTGACCAACTTCGCGAGATTGATCGATCATTTTCTACGAAGTCGGCTTGATCCACAAGATTCATCATTTTCCTAACCACTTGAATGTGGTTGGTATGTGATGATCCAATCGATCAGTTATCCCAAATTGTTGGCAAGTGGGGTTAGAAAACAATGCAAGGTTGGTAACTCGGATGCGTATGATTGAGTAAGTGGCGTCAAAATGTGTCAAAAGGCATTGCATGAACTTTCCCACCGCCTTAGCATCGTTACCTTTCTCCTTGTATAATCGTTCACTTTTGTATGCATGGAACACATATGCCACCAACACTAGTAATTTATACTTTCTTTCTAATCTTTGGAAGGCTTGTACCCATATTTAGTAGCTTCGTCGTCCATAATGGTTGTTGCTCAAGCTTCACTAGTAAATGACAAGCCTTGACATAAACTGTTGGGCAAGGTGAAGTGCGATCAATCTGTGTCTTGCGGGCGAGTTCGAAAGAACCAAAGATCATCAATGAAGCGTTATTGACCAATCCTTGAGAGATTGATCGATCATTTTCTAAGAATCCGCTTGATCACAAGATTCATCATTTTCCTAACCACTTGAATGTGGTTGGTATGTGATGATCAATCGATGAGTTATCCCAAATTGTTGGCAAGGGGCAGTTTGGCTAAAACAATCTAAAGGTTGGTAACTCGGATAAATATGATTGAGTAAGTGGCGTCAAAATGTGTCGAAAGGCA
>JAUJYP020000843.1:0-41213 GCA_030674075.2 Linum usitatissimum
GCTCTAATCCGAAACCTTGTGTTTTTATAGGATTTCGTGCTCTCTTCGAGACACTTTTGTATGAAGATCCGGCTAGGTTAAGAATGTATAATCCAAAATACAAAAAAGAATGTCGAAAAACACGAAGTACTTGAATAATGATTATTTTTCGATCCTAGTGTTTTAGATACAAGACGCATACATCAACTCTAATACCATGAACACAACGAACAAAAGAGATGGGGATTTTAGTAGAAGTTTTTGGTTCGGACAATTGGACAGGTCAATATAGAGTCATGGTATTGGGAATCGATAGGTTTGAGCACTCATAAAAATCCATGGTTACACAACGCCTTCTCCACCTCAAAATTACTAAGAATTTCGATGTTGAACTCTTCAAACTAAATTGTGAAGTGATTAGAGGATATCAAGCTTTGTTAAGAATTTAATATCTATCTCTCTTGCTCTAACCTCAAACTTAATGGTTTTGTAGGATTTTGTTCACTCTCCGAGACCCTTTTGTGCGAAGATCCAGCTAGGTCAAGAGTCTATAAACAAAAATACAAAAGAGCTTGTCTAAAAACACGAAGTACATGAATAATGATTATTTTTCGATCCTAGTGTTTTAGATACAAGACGCAGACATCAAATCTAATACCATGAACACGACGAACAAAAGAGATGGGGATGTTAGTAGAAGTTTTTGGTTCGGACAATTGGACATGTCAATATAGAGTCATGGTATTTGGAATCGATAGGTTTGAGCAGTCATAAAAATCCATGGTTACACAACGCCTTCTCCACCTCAAAATTACTCAGAATATGTTGAACTCTTCAAACTAAATTGGGAAGTGATTAGAGGATATCAAGCTTGGTTAAGAATTTTATATCTATCTCTCTCGCTCTAACCTCAAACCTAATGTTTTTGTAGGATTTTGTGCACTCTCCGAGACTCTTTTGTGCGAAGATCCAGCTAGGTCAAGAATGTATAATCCAAAATACAAAAAAGAATGTCGAAAAACACGAAGTACTTGAATAATGATTATTTCTCGATCCTAGTGTTTTAGATACAAGACGCAGACATCAACTCTAATACCATGAACACAACGAACAAAAGAGATGGGGATTTTAGTAGAAGTTTTTGGTTCGGACAATTGGACAGGTCAATATAGAGTCATGGTATTGGGAATCGATAGGTTTGAGCAGTCATAAAAATCCATGGTTACACAACGCCTTCTCCACCTCAAAATTACTCAGAATTTCGATGTTGAACTCTTCAAACTAAATTGTGAAGTGATTAGAGGATATCAAGCTTGGTTAAGAATTTAATATCTATCTCTCTCGCTCTAACCTCAAACCTAATGTTTTTGTAGGATTTTGTGCTCTCTCCGAGACTCTTTTGTGCGAAGATCCAGCTAGGTCAAGAGTGTATAAACAAAAATACAAAAGAGCTTGTCTAAAAACACGAAGTACATGAATAATGATTATTTTTCGATCCTAGTGTTTTAGATACAAGACGCAGACATCAACTCTAATACCATGAACACGACGAACAAAAGAGATGGGGATGTTAGTAGAAGTTTTTGGTTCGGACAATTGGACGAGTCAATATAGAGTCATGGTATTTGGAATCGATAGGTTTGAGCAATCATAAAAATCCATAGTCACACAACGCCTTCTCCACCTCAAAATTACTCGAATTTCGATGTTGAACTCTTCAAACTAAATTGTGAAGTGATTAGAAGATATCAAGCTTGTTTAAGAATTTAATATCTATCTCTCTCGCTCTAACCTCAAACCTAGTGTTTTTATAGGATTCTGTGCTCTCTTCGAGACACTTTTGTATGAAGATCCAGCTAGGTTAAGAATGTATAATCCAAAATACAAAAAAGAATGTCGAAAAACACGAAGTACTTGAATAATGATTATTTTTCGATCCTAGTGTTTTAGATACAAGACGCAGACATCAACTCTAATACCATGAACACAACGAACAAAAGAGATGGGGATGTTAGTAGAAGTTTTTGGTTCGGACAATTGGACAGGTCAATATAGAGTCATGGTATTTGGAATCGATAGGTTTGAGCAATCATAAAAATCCATAGTCACACAACGCCTTCTCCACCTCAAAATTACTCAGAATTTCGATGTTGAACTCTTCAAACTAAATTGTGAAGTGATTAGAAGATATCAAGCTTGTTTAAGAATGTAATATCTGTCGCTCTCGCTCTAACCTCAAACCTAGTGTTTTTGTAGGATTTTGTGCTCTCTTCGAGACACTTTTGTGCGAAGATCCAGCTAGGTTAAGAATGTATAATCCAAAATACAAAAAAGAATGTCGAAAAACACGAAGTACTTGAATAATGATTATTTTTCGATCCTAGTGTTTTAGATACAAGACGCATACATCAACTCTAATACCATGAACACAACGAACAAAAGAGATGGGGATTTTAGTAGAAGTTTTTGGTTCGGACAATTGGACAGGTCAATATAGAGTCATGGTATTGGGAATCGATAGGTTTGAGCAGTCATAAAAATCCATGGTTACACAACGCCTTCTCCACCTCAAAATTACTAGAATTTCGATGTTGAACTCTTCAAACTAAATTGTGAAGTGATTAGAGGATATCAAGCTTGGTTAAGAATTTAATATCTATCTCTCTCGCTCTAACCTCAAACCTAATGTTTTTGTAGGATTTTGTGCACTCTCCGAGACTCTTTTGTGCGAAGATCCGGCTAGGTCAAGAGTGTATAAATAAAAATACAAAAGAGCTTGTCTAAAAACACGAAGTACATGAATAATGATTATTTTTCGATCCTAGTGTTTTAGATACAAGACGCAGACATCAAATCTAATACCATGAACACGACGAACAAAAGAGATGGGGATGTTAGTAGAAGTTTTTGGTTCGGACAATTGGACAGGTCAATATAGAGTCATGGTATTTGGAATCGATAGGTTTGAGCGATCATAAAAATCCATGGTTACACAACGCCTTCTCCACCTCAAAATTACTCAGAATTTCGATGTTGAACTCTTCAAACTAAATTGTGAAGTGATTAGAGGATATCAAGCTTGGTTAAGAATTTTATATCTATCTCTCTCGCTCTAACCTCAAACCTAATGTTTTTGTAGGATTTTGTGCACTCTCCGAGACTCTTTTGTGCGAAGATCCAGCTAGGTCAAGAGTGTATAAACAAAAATACAAAAGAGCTTGTCTAAAAACACGAAGTACATGAATAATGATTATTTTTCGATCCTAGTGTTTTAGATACAAGACGCGAGACATCAACTCTAATACCATGAACACGACGAACAAAAGAGATGGGGATGTTAGTAGAAGTTTTTGGTTCGGACAATTGGACAGGTCAATATAGAGTCATGGTATTTGGAATCGATAGGTTTGAGCAATCATAAAAATCCATAGTCACACAACGCCTTCTCCACCTCAAAATTACTCGAATTTCGATGTTGAACTCTTCAAACTAAATTGTGAAGTGATTAGAGGATATCAAGCTTGGTTAAGAATTTAATATCTATCTCTCTCGCTCTAACCTCAAACCTAATGTTTTTGTAGGATTTTGTGCTCTCTCCGAGACTCTTTTGTGCGAAGATCCAGCTAGGTCAAGAGTGTATAATCCAAAATACAAAAAAGAATGTCGAAAAACACGAAGTACTTGAATAATGATTATTTTTCGATCCTAGTGTTTAAGATACAAGACGCAGACATCAACTCTAATACCATGAACACGACTAACAAAAGAGATGGGGATGTTAGTAGAAGTTTTTGGTTCGGACAATTGGACAGGTCAATATAGAGTCATGGTATTTGGAATCGATAGGTTTGAGCAATCATAAAAATCCATAGTCACACAACGCCTTCTCCACCTCAAAATTACTCAGAATTTCGATGTTGAACTCTTCAAACTAAATTGTGAAGTGATTAGAAGATATCAAGCTTGTTTAAGAATGTAATATCTGTCGCTCTCGCTCTAATCTGAAACCTAGTGTTTTTATAGGATTCTGTGCTCTCTTCGAGACACTTTTGTATGAAGATCCAGCTAGGTTAAGAATGTATAATCCAAAATACAAAAAAGAATGTCGAAAAACACGAAGTACTTGAATAATGATTATTTTTCGATCCTAGTGTTTTAGATACAAGACGCATACATCAACTCTAATACCATGAACACAACGAACAAAAGAGATGGGGATTTTAGTAGAAGTTTTTGGTTCGGACAATTGGACGAGTCAATATAGAGTCATGGTATTGGGAATCGATAGGTTTGAGCAGTCATAAAAATCCATGGTTACACAACGCCTTCTCCACCTCAAAATTACTTAGAATTTCGATGTTGAACTCTTCAAACTAAATTGTGAAGTGATTAGAGGATATCAAGCTTGGTTAAGAATTTAATATCTATCTCTCTCGCTCTAACCTCAAACCTAATGTTTTTGTAGGATTTTGTGCACTCTCCGAGACTCTTTTGTATGACGATCCAACTAGGTCAAGATTGTATAAAGCAAAATACAAAAGAGCATGTCGAAAAACACGAAGTACTTGAATAATGATTATTTTTCGATCCTAGTGTTTTAGATACAAGACGCATACATCAACTCTAATACCATGATCACGACGAAGAAAAGAGATGGGGATATTAGTAGAAGTTTTTGGTTCGGACAATTGGACAGGTCAATATAGAGTCATGGTATTCTGAATCGATAGGTTTGAGCAATCATAAAAATCCATGGTTACACAAAGCCATCTCCACGTCAATACTACTCAGAATTTCGATATTGAACTCTTCAAATTAAATTGTGAAGTGATTAGAAGATATGAAGCTTGTTTAAGAATGTAATATCTATCTCTCTCGCTCTAACCTCAAACCAAGTGTTTTAGTAGGATTCTGTGCACTCTCCGAGACTCTTTTGTATGAAGATCCAGCTAGGTCAAGAATGTATAAAGCAAAATACAAAAGAGCATGTCGAAAAACACGAAATACTTGAATAATGATTATTTTTTGATCCTAGTGTTTTAAATACAAGACGCAGACATCAACTCTAATACCATGATCACGACGAACAAAAGAGATGGGGATGTTAGTATAAGTTTTTTGTTTGGACAATTGAATAGGTCAATATAGAGTCATGGTATTTGGAATGGATAGGTTTGAGCAGTCATAAAAATCCATGGTTACACAACGCCTTCTCCACCTCAAAATTACTCAAAATTTCGATGTTGAACTCTTCGAACTAAATTGTGAAGTGATTAGAGGATGTCAAGCTTGTTTAAGAATTTAATATCTATCTCTCTCGCTCTAACCTCAAACCTAGTGTTTTTGTAGGATTTAGTGCACTCTCCGAGACTCTTTCGTGCGAAGATCCATCTAGGTCAAGAGTGTATAAACAAAAATTCAAAAGAGCTTGTCTAAAAACATGAAGTACATGAATAATGATTATTTTTTTATCCTAGTATTTTAGATACAAGACGCAGACATCAACTCTAATACCATAAACACGACGAACAAAAGAGATGGGGATATTAGTAAAAGTTTTTTGTTCGGACAATTGGACAGGTCAATATAGAGTCATCGTATTTTGAATCGATAGGTTTGAGCAATCATAAAAATCCTTGGTTACACAACGCCTTCTCCACCTCAAAATTACTCAAAATTTCGATGTTGAACTCTTCAAACTAAATTGTGAAGTGATTAGAGGATGTCAAGCTTGTTTAAGAATTTAATATCTATCTCTCTTGCTCTAACCTCAAACCTAGTGTTTTTGTAGGATTTTGTGCACTCTCCGAGACTCTTTCGTGCGAAGATCCAGCTAGTTCAAGAGTATATAAACCAAAATACAAAGAGCTTGTCTAAAAACACGAAGTACATGAATAATGATTATTTTTTTATCCTAGTATTTTAGATACAAGACGCAGACATCAACTCTAATACCATGAACACGACGAACAAAAGAGATGGGGATATTAGTAAAAGTTTTTTGTTCGGACAATTGGACAGGTCAATATAGAGTCATCGTATTTTGAATCGATAGGTTTGAGCAATCATAAAAATCCTTGGTTACACAACGCCATCTGCACGTCAAAACTACTCAGAATTTCGATATTGAACTCTTCAAATTAAATTGTGAAGTGATTAAAAGATATCAAGCTTGTTTAAGAATGTAATATCTATCTCTCTCGCTCTAACCTCAAACCAAGTGTTTTTGTAGGATTCTGTGCACTCTCCGAGACACTTTTGTATGAAGATCCAACTAGGTCAAGAATGTATAAAGCAAAACACAAAAGAGCATGTCGAAAACCACGAAGTACTTGAATAATGATTATTTTTCGATCCTAGTGTTTGAAATACAAGACGCAGACGTCAACTCTAATACCATGATCACGACGAAGAAAAGAGATGGGGATGTTAGTAGAAGTTTTTTGTTTGGACAATTGAACAGGTCAATATAGAGTCATGGTATTTGGAATCGATAGGTTTGAGCGGTCATAAAAATCCATGGTTACACAACTCCACTTCAAAACTACTGAGAATTTCGATGTTGAACTCTTCAAACTAAATTGTGAAGTGATTAGAGGATATCATACTTGTTTAAGAATTTAATATCTATCTCTCTCGCTCTAACCTCAAACCTAATGTTTTTGTAGGATTTTGTGCACTCTCTAAGACTCTTTTGTGCGAAGATGCAGCTAGGTCAAGAGTGTATAAAGCAAAATACAAAAGAGCATGCCAAAAAACACGAAGTACTTCAGTACTGATTATTTTTCGATCCTAGTGTTTTTGATACAAGACGCAGACATCAACTCTAATACCATGATCACGACGAAGAAAAGAGATGGGGATGTTAGTAGAAGTTTTTTACTCGTACAATTGGACAGGTCAATATAGAGTCATGGTATTTGGAATCGATAGGTTTGAGCAATCATAAAATTCCATGGTTACACAACGCCTTCTCCACCTCAAAATTACTCAAAATTTCGATGTGGAACTCTTCAAACTAAATTGTGAAGTGATTAGAGGATGTCAAGCTTTTTTAAGAGTTTAACATCTATCTCCCTCGCTCTAACCTCAAACCTAATGTTTTTGTAGGATTTTGTGCACTCTTCCAGACTCTTTTGTGTGAAGATCCAGCTAGGTCAAGAGTGTATACACCAAAATACAAAAGAGCTTGCCTAAAAACACGAAGTACATGAATAATGATTATTTTTTTATCCTAGTGTCTTAGATACAAGATGCAGACATCGACTCTAATACCATGAACACGACGAACAAAAGAAATGGGGATGCTATTAGAAGTATTTTGTTCGGACAATTGGACAAGTGTATATAGAGTCATGGTATTTGGAATCGGTAGGTTTGAGCAATCATGAATATCCATGGGTACACAATGCCTCCTACACTTCAAAACTACTCAGAATTTCGATGTTGAACTCTTCAAACTATATTGTGAAGTGATTTTAGGATATCAAGCTTGTTTAAGAATGTAATATCTATGTCCCTCGCTCTAATCTCAAACCTAGTGTTTTTCTAGGATTCTGTGCACTCTCCGAGACTCGTTTGTGTGAAGATCAAGCTAGGTCAAGAGTGTATAAACCAAAATATAAAAGAGCGTAACGAAAAACACAAAGTACTTGAATAATGATTCTTTTTGGATCCTAGTGTTTGAGATACAAGACACATATATCATCTCTAAAACCTTGAAAAAGATGAACAAAAGAGATGGGGATGTTAATCGTAGTTTTTGGTTCGGACAATTGGACATGTGTATATAGAGTCATGGTATTTGGAATCGATAGGTTTGAGCGATCATGAAAATCCATGGTTACACAACAACTTCTCCACCTCAAAACTACTCAGAATTTCGATGTTGAACTCTTCAAACTAAATTGTGAAGTGATTAGAGGATGTCAAGCTTGTTTAAGAATGTAATATCTTTCTCTCATGCTCTAACCACAAACCTAATGTTTTTGTAGGATTCTGTGCACTCTCCGAGACTATTTTGTGTCAAGATCTAGCTAGGTCAAGAGTGTATAAACCAAAATGCAAAAGAGCATGTCGAAAAACGTGAAGTACTTGAATAATGATTCTTTTTTTATACCAGTGTTTGAGATACAAGACACATACATCAAATCTAATACCATGAAGACGACGAACAAAAGAGATGGGGATGTGAGTAGAAGTTTTTGGTTCGGACAATTGGACAAGTCTATATAGAGTCATGGTATTTGGAATCGGTAGGTTTGAGCAATCATGAATATCAATGGTTACACAACGCCTTCTCCACATCAAAACTACTCCGAATTTCAATGTTGAACTCTTCAAACTAAATTGTGAAGTTATTAGAGGATATCAAGCTTGTTTAAGAATGTAATATCTATCTCTCTCGCTCTAACCTCAAACCTAGTGTTTTTGTAGGATTTTGTGCACTCTCCGAGACTATTTTGTGTGAAGATCCAGCTAGGTCAAGAGAGTATAAGCCAAATTATAAAAGAGCGTATCGAAAAACACGTAGTACTAGAATAATGATTCTTTTTCGATCCTAGTGTTTGAGATACAAGACACATACATCAACTATAAAACCATGAAAAAGACGAACAAACGAGATGGGGATGTTAGTCGAAGTTTTTTGTTCTGACAATTGTACATGTCTATAAAGAGTCATGGTATTTGGAATCGATAGGTTTGAGCAATCATGACAATCCATGGTTACACAACGCCTTCTACACCTCAAAACTACTCTGAATTTCGATGTTGAACTCTTCAAACTAAATTGTGATGTAATTAGAGGATGTCAAGCTTATTTAAGAATGTAATATCTTTCTCTCTCGCCCTAACCACAAACCTAGTGTTCTTGTAGGATTCTGTGCACTCTCGGAGACTGTTTTGTGTGAAGATCCAGCTAGGTTAAGAGTGTATAAACAAAAATATAAAAGAGCGTATCGAAAAACATGTAGTACTTGAATAATGATTGTTTTTCGATCCTAGTGTTTGAGATACAAGACACATATATGAAATCTAATACCATGAAGACGATGAACAAAAGAGATGGGGATGGTAGTAGAAGTTTTTAGTTCAGACAATTGGACTAGTCTATATAGAGTCATGGTATCTAGAATCGATAGGTTTGAGCAATCATGAAATTCCTTGGTTACACAACGCCTTCTACACCTCAAAACTACTCTGAATTTCGATGTTGAACTCTTCAAACTAAATTGTGAAGTAATTATAGGATGTCAAGCTTATTTAAGAATGTAATATCTTTCTCTCTCGCTCTAACCACAAATCTAGTGTTTTTGTAGGATTCTGTGCACTCGCCGAGACTATGTTGTTTGAAGATCCAGCTACGTCAAGAGTGTATAAACAAAAATATAAAAGAGCGTATCGAAAAACACGTAGTACTTGAATAATGATTCTTTTTCGATCCTAGTGTTTGAGATACAAGACATATATATCAAATCTAATACCATGAAGACGATGAACAAAAGAGATGGGGATGTTAGTAGAAGTTTTTGGTTCGGACAATTGGACTAGCCTATATAGAGTCATTGTATTTGGAATCGGTAGGTTTGAGCAATCATGAATATCCATGGTTACACAATGCCTTCTCCACCTCAAAACTACTCTGAATTTCGATGTTGAACTCTTCAAACTAAATTGTGAAGTGATTAGAGGATATCAAGCTTGTTTAAGAAAGTAATATCTTTCTCTCTCGCTCTAACCACAAACCTAGTTTTTTGTAGGATTTTGTGCACCCTCCGAGACTATTTTGTGAGAAGATCCTGCTAGGTCAAGAGTGTATAAACCAAAATATAAAAGAGCGTAACGAAAAACACAAAGTACTTGAATAATGATTCTTTTTCGATCCTAGTGTTTGATATACAAGACACATACATCATCTCTAAAACCATGAAAAAGATGAACAAAAGATATAGGGATGTTAATCGAAGTTTTTGGTTCGGACAATTGGACATGTCTATATAGAGTCATGGTATTTGGAATCGATAGGTTTGAGCGATCATGAAAATCCAATATCTATCTCTGTCGATCAAACCTCAAACCTAGTGTTTTTGTAGGATTCTGTGCACTCTCCGAGACTGTTTCCTGTAAAGATCCAGCTAGGTCAAGAGTGTATAAACCAAAATATAAAAGAGCGTAGTGAAAAACATGAAGTACTTGACTAATGATTCTTTTTCGATCCTAGTGTTTTAGATACAAGACGCAAACATCAACTCTAATACCATGAATACGACGAACAAAAGAGATGGGGATGTTAGTAGAAGTTTTTGTTTCCGAGAATTGGACATGTCAATATAGTGTCATGGTATTTGGAATCGATAGGTTTGAGCAATCTTAAAAATCCATGGTTACACAACGCCTTCTCCAGTTCAAACTAATCAGAATTTCGATGTTGAACTGGTCAAACTAAACTGTGAAGTGAGTTGAGGATATCAAGTTTGTTTAAGAATGTAATCTCTATGTCTCTCACTCTAACCGCAAACCTAGTTATTTTGTAGGATTCTGTGCACTCTGCGAGACTGTTTTGTGTGAAGATCCAGCTAGGTCAAGAGTTTATAAACCAAATATAAAAGAGCGTATCGAAAAACACGAAGTACTTGAATAATGATTGTTTTTCGATCCTAGTGTTTGAGATACAAGCCGCATACATAAAATCTAATACCATGAAGACGATGAACAAAAGTGATGGGGATGTTAGTAGAAGTTTTTGGTTCGGACAACTGGACATGTCTATATAGAGCCATGGTATTTGGAATCGATAGGTTTCAGCAATCATGAAAATCCATGGTTACACAACTACTTCTCGACCTCAAAACAACTTAGAATTTTGATGTTGAACTCTGCAAACTAAATTGTGAAGTGATTAGAGGATATCAAGCTTTTTTAAGAATGCAATATCTATCTCTGTCGATCAAACCTCAAACCTAGTGTTTTTGTAGGATTCTGTGCACTCTCCGAGACCGTTTCCTGTTAAGATCCAGCTAGGTCAAGAGTGTATAAACCAAAATATAAAAGAGCGTAGTGAAATAATGAAGTACTTGACTAATGATTCTTTTTCGATCCTAGTGTTTTAGATACAAGACGCAAACATCAACTATAATACCATGAATACGACGAACAAAAGAGATAGGGATGTTAGTAGAAGTTTTTGTTTCCGAGAATTGGACATGTCAATATAGTGTCATGGTATTTGGAATCGATAGGTTTGAGCAATCTTAAAAATCCATGGTTACACAACGCCTTCTCCACTTCAAAACTAATCAGAATTTCGATGTTGAACTCGTCAAACTAAACTGTGAAGTGATTTGAGGATATCAAGTTTGTTTAAGAATGTAATCTCTATGTCTCTCACTCTAACCGCAAACCTAGTTATTTTGTAGGATTATGTGCACTCTGCGAGACTGTTTTGTGTGAATATCCAGCTAGGTCAAGAGTGTATAAACCAAATATAAAAGAGCGTATCGAAAAACACGAAGTACATGAATAATGATTCTTTTTTTATTCTAGTGTTTGAGATACAAGACGCATACATAAACTCTAATACCATGAAGAAGACGAACAAAAGAGATGGGGATGTTAGTAGAAGTTTTTGGTTCGGACAATTGCACATGTCTATATAGAGCCATGGTATTTGGAATCGATAGGTTTCAGCAATCATGAAAATCCATGGTTACACAACTACTTCTCCACCTCAAAACAACTTAGAATTTTGATGTTGAACTCTGCAAACTAAATTGTGAAGCGATTAGAGGATATCAAGCTTGTTTAAGAATGTAATATCTATCTCTCTCGATCTAACCTCAAACCTATTGTTTTTGTAGGATTTCGTGCACTCTCCGAGACTGTTTCCTGTAAATATCCAGCTAGGTCAAGAGTGTATAAACCAAAATATAAAAGAGCTTAGTGAAAAGCATGAAGTACTTGAATAATGATTCTTTTTTGATCCTCGTGTTTTAGATACAAGACGCAAACATCAACTCTAATACCATGAATACGACGAACAAAAGAGATGGGGATGTTAGTAGAAGTTTTTGTTTCCGTGAATTGGACATGTCTATATAGTGTCATGGTATTTGGAATCGATAGGTTTGAGCAATCATGAAAATCCATGGTTACACAACGCCTTCTCCACTTCAAAACTAATCGAATTTCGGTGTTGAACTCGTCAAACTAAACTGTGAAGTGATTTGAGGATATCAAGTTTGTTTAAGAATGTAATCTCTATGTCTCTCACTCTAACCGCAAACCTAGTTATTTTGTAGGATTCTTTGCACTCTCCGAGACTGTTTTGTGTGAAGATCTAGCTAGGTCAAGAGTGTATAAACCAAATATAAAAGAGCGTATCGAAAAACACAAAGTACTTGAATAATGATTGTTTTTCGACCCTAGTGTTTGAGATACAAGACGCATACATAAAGTCTAATACCATGAAGAAGACGAACAAAAGTGATGGGGATGTTAGTAGAAGTTTTTGGTTCGGACAACCGGACATGTCTATATAGAGCCATGGTATTTGGAATCGATAGGTTTCAAAGCAATCATGAAAATCCATGGTTACACAACTACTTCTCCACCTCAAAACAACTTAGAATTTTGATGTTGAACTCTGCAAACTAAATTGTGAAGTGATTAGAGGATATCAAGCTTGTTTAAGAATGTAATATCTATCTCTCTCGATCAAACCTCAAACCTAGTGTTTTTGTAGGATTCTGTGCACTCTCTGAGACTGTTTCCTGTAAAGATCCAGCTAGGTCAAGAGTGTATAAACCAAAATATAAAAGAGCGTAGTGAAAAGCATGAAGTACTTGACTAATGATTCTTTTTCGATCCTAGTGTTTTAGATACAAGACATATATATCAAATCTAATACCATGAAGACGATGAACAAAAGAGATGGGGATGTTAGTAGAAGTTTTTGGTTCGGACAATTGGACTAGCCTATATAGAGTCATTGTATTTGGAATCGGTAGGTTTGAGCAATCATGAATATCCATGGTTACACAATGCCTTCTCCACCTCAAAACTACTCGAATTTCGATGTTGAACTCTTCAAACTAAATTGTGAAGTGATTAGAGGATATCAAGCTTGTTTAAGAAAGTAATATCTTTCTCTCTCGCTCTAACCACAAACCTAGTTTTTTGTAGGATTTTGTGCACCCTCCGAGACTATTTTGTGAGAAGATCCCGCTAGGTCAAGAGTGTATAAACCAAAATATAAAAGAGCGTAACGAAAAACACAAAGTACTTGAATAATGATTCTTTTTCGATCCTAGTGTTTGATATACAAGACACATACATCATCTCTAAAACCATGAAAAAGATGAACAAAAGATATAGGGATGTTAATCGAAGTTTTTGGTTCGGACAATTGGACATGTCTATATAGAGTCATGGTATTTGGAATCGATAGGTTTGAGCGATCATGAAAATCCAATATCTATCTCTGTCGATCAAACCTCAAACCTAGTGTTTTTGTAGGATTCTGTGCACTCTCCGAGACCGTTTCCTGTTAAGATCCAGCTAGGTCAAGAGTGTATAAACCAAAATATAAAAGAGCGTAGTGAAATAATGAAGTACTTGACTAATGATTCTTTTTCGATCCTAGTGTTTTAGATACAAGACGCAAACATCAACTATAATACCATGAATACGACGAACAAAAGAGATAGGGATGTTAGTAGAAGTTTTTGTTTCCGAGAATTGGACATGTCAATATAGTGTCATGGTATTTGGAATCGATAGGTTTGAGCAATCTTAAAAATCCATGGTTACACAACGCCTTCTCCACTTCAAAACTAATCGAATTTCGATGTTGAACTCGTCAAACTAAAACCGTGAAGTGATTTGAGGATATCAAGTTTGTTTAAGAATGTAATCTCTATGTCTCTCACTCTAACCGCAAACCTAGTTATTTTGTAGGATTATGTGCACTCGCGAGATCGTTTTGTGTGAATATCCAAACTAGGTCAAGAGTGTATAAACCAAATATAAAAGAGCGTATCGAAAAACACGAAGTACATGAATAATGATTCTTTTTTTATTCTAGTGTTTGAGATACAAGACGCATACATAAACTCTAATACCATGAAGAAGACGAACAAAAGAGATGGGGATGTTAGTAGAAGTTTTTGGTTCGGACAATTGCACATGTCTATATAGAGCCATGGTATTTGGAATCGATAGGTTTCAAGCAATCATGAAAATCCATGGTTACACAACTACTTCTCCACCTCAAAACAACTTAGAATTTTGATGTTGAACTCTCGCAAACTAAATTGTGAAGCGATTAGAGGATATCAAGCTTGTTTAAGAATGTAATATCTATCTCTCTCGATCTAACCTCAAACCTATTGTTTTTGTAGGATTCTGTGCACTCTCCGAGACTGTTTCCTGTAAATATCCAGCTAGGTCAAGAGTGTATAAACCAAAATATAAAAGAGCTTAGTGAAAAGCATGAAGTACTTGAATAATGATTCTTTTTTGATCCTCGTGTTTTAGATACAAGACGCAAACATCAACTCTAATACCATGAATACGACGAACAAAAGAGATGGGGATGTTAGTAGAAGTTTTTGTTTCCGTGAATTGGACATGTCTATATAGTGTCATGGTATTTGGAATCGATAGGTTTGAGCAATCATGAAAATCCATGGTTACACAACGCCTTCTCCACTTCAAAACTAATCAGAATTTCGGTGTTGAACTCGTCAAACTAAACTGTGAAGTGATTTGAGGATATCAAGTTTGTTTAAGAATGTAATCTCTATGTCTCTCACTCTAACCGCAAACCTAGTTATTTTGTAGGATTCTTTGCACTCTCCGAGACTGTTTTGTGTGAAGATCTAGCTAGGTCAAGAGTGTATAAACCAAATATAAAAGAGCGTATCGAAAAACACAAAGTACTTGAATAATGATTGTTTTTCGACCCTAGTGTTTGAGATACAAGACGCATACATAAAGTCTAATACCATGAAGAAGACGAACAAAAGTGATGGGGATGTTAGTAGAAGTTTTTGGTTCGGACAACTGGACATGTCTATATAGAGCCATGGTATTTGGAATCGATAGGTTTCAGCAATCATGAAAATCCATGGTTACACAACTACTTCTCCACCTCAAAACAACTTAGAATTTTGATGTTGAACTCTGCAAACTAAATTGTGAAGTGATTAGAGGATATCAAGCTTGTTTAAGAATGTAATATCTATCTCTCTCGATCAAACCTCAAACCTAGTGTTTTTGTAGGATTCTGTGCACTCTCTGAGACTGTTTCCTGTAAAGATCCAGCTAGGTCAAGAGTGTATAAACCAAAATATAAAAGAGCGTAGTGAAAAGCATGAAGTACTTGACTAATGATTCTTTTTCGATCCTAGTGTTTTAGATACAAGACATATATATCAAATCTAATACCATGAAGACGATGAACAAAAGAGATGGGGATGTTAGTAGAAGTTTTTGGTTCGGACAATTGGACTAGCCTATATAGAGTCATTGTATTTGGAATCGGTAGGTTTGAGCAATCATGAATATCCATGGTTACACAATGCCTTCTCCACCTCAAAACTACTCGAATTTCGATGTTGAACTCTTCAAACTAAATTGTGAAGTGATTAGAGGATATCAAGCTTGTTTAAGAAAGTAATATCTTTCTCTCTCGCTCTAACCACAAACCTAGTTTTTTGTAGGATTTTGTGCACCCTCCGAGACTATTTTGTGAGAAGATCCCCGCTAGGTCAAGAGTGTATAAACCAAAATATAAAAGAGCGTAACGAAAAACACAAAGTACTTGAATAATGATTCTTTTTCGATCCTAGTGTTTGATATACAAGACACATACATCATCTCTAAAACCATGAAAAAGATGAACAAAAGATATAGGGATGTTAATCGAAGTTTTTGGTTCGGACAATTGGACATGTCTATATAGAGTCATGGTATTTGGAATCGATAGGTTTGAGCGATCATGAAAATCCAATATCTATCTCTCGTCGATCAAACCTCAAACCTAGTGTTTTTGTAGGATTCTCGTGCACTCTCCGAGATTCGTTTCCGTAAAGATCCAACTAGGTCAAGAGTGTATAAACCAAAATATAAAAGAGCGTAGTGAAAAACATGAAGTACTTGACTAATGATTCTTTTTCGATCCTAGTGTTTTAGATACAAGACGCAAACATCAACTCTAATACCATGAATACGACGAACAAAAGAGATGGGGATGTTAGTAGAAGTTTTTGTTTCCGAGAATTGGACATGTCAATATAGTGTCATGGTATTTGGAATCGATAGGTTTGAGCAATCTTAAAAATCCATGGTTACACAACGCCTTCTCCAGCTTCAAACTAATCGAATTTCGATGTTGAACCGGTCAAACTAAACCGTGAAGTGAGTTGAGGATATCAAGTTTGTTTAAGAATGTAATCTCTATGTCTCTCACTCTAACCGCAAACCTAGTTATTTTGTAGGATTCGTGCACTCGCGAGACCGTTTTGTGTGAAGATCCACCTAGGTCAAGAGTTTATAAACCAAATATAAAAGAGCGTATCGAAAAACACGAAGTACTTGAATAATGATTGTTTTTCGATCCTAGTGTTTGAGATACAAGCCGCATACATAAAATCTAATACCATGAAGACGATGAACAAAAGTGATGGGGATGTTAGTAGAAGTTTTTGGTTCGGACAACTGGACATGTCTATATAGAGCCATGGTATTTGGAATCGATAGGTTTCAAAGCAATCATGAAAATCCATGGTTACACAACTACTTCTCGACCTCAAAACAACTTAGAATTTTGATGTTGAACTCGCAAACTAAATTGTGAAGTGATTAGAGGATATCAAGCTTTTTTAAGAATGCAATATCTATCTCTCGTCGATCAAACCTCAAACCTAGTGTTTTTGTAGGATTCTCGTGCACTCTCCGAGACCGTTTCCCGTTAAGATCCAGCTAGGTCAAGAGTGTATAAACCAAAATATAAAAGAGCGTAGTGAAATAATGAAGTACTTGACTAATGATTCTTTTTCGATCCTAGTGTTTTAGATACAAGACGCAAACATCAACTATAATACCATGAATACGACGAACAAAAGAGATAGGGATGTTAGTAGAAGTTTTTGTTTCCGAGAATTGGACATGTCAATATAGTGTCATGGTATTTGGAATCGATAGGTTTGAGCAATCTTAAAAATCCATGGTTACACAACGCCTTCTCCACTTCAAAACTAATCGAATTTCGATGTTGAACTCGTCAAACTAAACCGTGAAGTGATTTGAGGATATCAAGTTTGTTTAAGAATGTAATCTCTATGTCTCTCACTCTAACCGCAAACCTAGTTATTTTGTAGGATTATGTGCACTGCGAGACCGTTTTGTGTGAATATCCAACTAGGTCAAGAGTGTATAAACCAAATATAAAAGAGCGTATCGAAAAACACGAAGTACATGAATAATGATTCTTTTTTTATCCTAGTGTTTGAGATACAAGACGCATACATAAACTCTAATACCATGAAGAAGACGAACAAAAGAGATGGGGATGTTAGTAGAAGTTTTTGGTTCGGACAATTGCACATGTCTATATAGAGCCATGGTATTTGGAATCGATAGGTTTCAAAGAATCATGAAAATCCATGGTTACACAACTACTTCTCCACCTCAAAACAACTTAGAATTTTGATGTTGAACTCTGCAAACTAAATTGTGAAGCGATTAGAGGATATCAAGCTTGTTTAAGAATGTAATATCTATCTCTCTCGATCTAGCCTCAAACCTATTGTTTTTGTAGGATTCTGTGCACTCTCCGAGATCGTTTCCCGTAAATATCCAACTAGGTCAAGAGTGTATAAACCAAAATATAAAAGAGCTTAGTGAAAAGCATGAAGTACTTGAATAATGATTCTTTTTTGATCCTCGTGTTTTAGATACAAGACGCAAACATCAACTCTAATACCATGAATACGACGAACAAAAGAGATGGGGATGTTAGTAGAAGTTTTTGTTTCCGTGAATTGGACATGTCTATATAGTGTCATGGTATTTGGAATCGATAGGTTTGAGCAATCATGAAAATCCATGGTTACACAACGCCTTCTCCACTTCAAAACTAATCGAATTTCGGTGTTGAACTCGTCAAACTAAATCGTGAAGTGATTTGAGGATATCAAGTTTGTTTAAGAATGTAATCTCTATGTCTCTCACTCTAACCGCAAACCTAGTTATTTTGTAGGATTCTTTGCACTCTCCGAGACCGTTTTGTGTGAAGATCTAGCTAGGTCAAGAGTGTATAAACCAAATATAAAAGAGCGTATCGAAAAACACAAAGTACTTGAATAATGATTGTTTTTCGACCCTAGTGTTTGAGATACAAGACGCATACATAAAGTCTAATACCATGAAGAAGACGAACAAAAGTGATGGGGATGTTAGTAGAAGTTTTTGGTTCGGACAACCGGACATGTCTATATAGAGCCATGGTATTTGGAATCGATAGGTTTCAAAGCAATCATGAAAATCCATGGTTACACAACTACTTCTCCACCTCAAAACAACTTAGAATTTTGATGTTGAACTCTGCAAACTAAATTGTGAAGTGATTAGAGGATATCAAGCTTGTTTAAGAATGTAATATCTATCTCTCTCGATCAAACCTCAAACCTAGTGTTTTTGTAGGATTCTGTGCACTCTCTGAGATCATTTTTCGTAAAGATCCAGCTAGGTCAAGAGTGTATAAACCAAAATATAAAAGAGCGTAGTGAAAAGCATGAAGTACTTGACTAATGATTCTTTTTCGATCCTAGTGTTTTAGATACAAGACGCAAACATCAACTCTAATACCATGAATACGACGAACAAAAGAGATGGGGATGTTAGTAGAAGTTTTTGTTTCCGTGAATTGGACATGTCTATATAGTGTCATGGTATTTGGAATCGATAGGTTTGAGCAATCATGAAAATCCATGGTTACACAACGCCTTCTCCACTTCAAAACTAATCAGAATTTCGATGTTGAACTCGTCAAACTAAACTGTGAAGTGATTTGAGGATATCAAGTTTGTTTAAAAATGTAATCTCTATGTCTCTCACTCTAACCGCAAACCTAGTTATTTTGTAGGATTCTTTGCACTCTACGAGACTGTTTTGTGTGAAGATCCAGCTAGGTCAAGAGTGTATAAACCAAATATAAAAGAGCGTATCGAAAAACACGAAGTACTTGAATAATGATTGTTTTTCGACCCTAGTGTTTGAGATACAAGACGCATACATAAAGTCTAATACCATGAAGAAGACGAACAAAAGTGATGGGGATGTTAGTAGAAGTTTTTGGTTCGGACAACTGGACATGTCTATATAGAGCCATGGTATTTGGAATCGATAGGTTTCAGCAATCATGAAAATCCATGGTTACACAACTACTTCTCCACCTCAAAACAACTTAGAATTTTGATGTTGAACTCTGCAAACTAAATTGTGAAGTGATTAGAGGATATCAAGCTTGTTTAAGAATGTAATATCTATCTCTCTCGATCAAACCTCAAACCTAGTGTTTTTGTAGGATTCTGTGCACTCTCTGAGACTGTTTCCTGTAAAGATCCAGCTAGGTCAAGAGTGTATAAACCAAAATATAAAAGAGCGTAGTGAAAAGCATGAAGTACTTGACTAATGATTCTTTTTCGATCCTAGTGTTTTAGATACAAGACGCAAACATCAACTCTAATACCATGAATACGACGAACAAAAGAGATGGGGATGTTAGTAGAAGTTTTTGTTTCCAAGAATTGGACATGTCAATATAGTGTCATGGTATTTGGAATCGATAGGTTTGAGCAATCATAAAAATCCATGGTTACACAACGCCTTCTCCACTTCAAAACTAATCAGAATTTCGATGTTGAACTCGTCAAACTAAACTGTGAAGTGATTTGAGGATATCAAGTTTGTTTAAGAATGTAATCTATATGTCTCTCACTCTAACCGCAAACCTAGTTATTTTGTAGGATTCTGTGCACTCTGCGAGACTGTTTTGTGTGAAGATCCAGCTAGGTCAAGAGTGTATAAACCAAATATAAAAGAGCGTATCGAAAAACACGAAGTACATGAATAATGATTCTTTTTTTATCCTAGTGTTTGAGATACATGACGCATACATAAACTCTAATACCATGAAGAAGACGAACAAAAGAGATGGGGATGTTAGTAGAAGATTTTGGTTCGGACAATTACACATGTCTTTATAGTGTCATGGTATTTGGAATCGATAGGTTTGAGCAATCATGAAAATCCATGGTTACACAACTACTTCTCTACCTCAAAACAACTTAGAATTTTGATGTTGAACTCTGCAAACTAAATTGTGAAGCGATTAGAGGATATCAAGCTTGTTTAAGAATGTAATATCTATCTCTCTCGATCTAACCTCAAACCTATTGTTTTTGTAGGATTCTGTGCACTCTCCGAGACTGTTTCCTGTAAAGATCCAGCTAGGTCAAGAGTGTATAAACTAAATATAAAAGAGCGTATCGAAAAACACGAAGTACATGAATAATGATTCTTTTTTTATCCTAGTGTTTGAGATACAAGACGCATACATAAACTCTAATACCATGAAGAGGACGAACAAAAGAGATGGGGATGTTAGTAGAAGTTTTTGGTTCGGATAATTGGACATGTCTATATAGAGCCATGGTATTTGGAATCGATAGGTTTGAGCAATCATGAAAATCCATGGTTACACAACTACTTCTCTACCTCAAAACAACTTAGAATTTTGATGTTGAACTCTGCAAACTAAATTGTGAAGCGATTAGAGGATATCAAGCTTGTTTAAGAATGTAATATCTATCTCTCTCGATCTAACCTCAAACCTATTGTTTTTGTAGGATTCTGTGCACTCTCCGAGACTGTTTCCTGTAAAGATCCAGCTAGGTCAAGAGTGTATATACCAAAATATAAAAGAGCGTAGTGAAAAGCATGAAGTACTTGAATAATGATTCTTTTTTGATCCTCGTGTTTTAGGTATAAGACGCAAACATCAACTCTAATACCATGAATACGACGAACAAAAGAGATGGGGATGTTAGTAGAAGTTTTTGTTTCCGTGAATTGGACATGTCTATATAGTGTCATGGTATTTGGAATCGATAGGTTTGAGCAATCATGAAAATCCATGGTTACACAACGCCTTCTCCACTTCAAAACTACTCAGAATTTCGATGTTGAACTCTTCAAACTAAACTGTGAAGTGATTTGAGGATATCAAGTTTGTTTAAGAATATAATCTATATCTCTCTCAGTCTAACCGCAAACCTAGTTATTTTGTAGGATTCTGTGCACTCTGCGAGACTGTTTTGTGTGAAGATCCTGCTAGGTCAAGAGTGTATAAACCAAATATAAAAGAGCGTATCGAAAAACACGAAGTACATGAATAATGATTCTTTTTTTGATCCTAGTGTTTGAGATACAAGACCCATACATAAACTCTAATACCATGAAGAAGACGAACAAAAGAGATGGGGATGTTAGTAGAAGTTTTTGGTTCGGACAATTGGACATGTCTATATAGAGCCATGGTATTTGGAATCGATAGGTTTGAGCAATCATGAAAATCCATGGTTACACAACGCCTTCTCCACTTCAAAACTACTCAGAATTTCGATGTTGAACACTTCAAACTAAACTGTGAAGTGATTTGAGGACATCAAGTTTGTTTAAGAATGTAATCTCTATCTCTCTCACCCTAACCGCAAACCTAGTTATTTTGTAGGATTCTGTGCACTCTGCGAGACTGTTTTGTGTGAAGATCCTTCTAGGTCAAGAGTGTATAAACAAAATATAAAAGAGCGTATCGAAAAACACGAAGTACATGAATAATTATTCTTTTTTTATCCTAGTGTTTGAGATACAAGACCCATACATAAACTCTAATACCATGTAGAAGACGAACAAAAGAGATGGGGATGTTAGTAGAAGTTTTTGGTTCGGACAATTGGACATGTCTATATAGAGCCATGGTATTTGGAATCGATAAGTTTGAGCAATCATGAAAATCCATGGTTACACAACGCCTTCTCCACCTGAAAACTACTCAGAATTTCGATGTTGAACTCTTCAAACTAAATTCTTAAGTGATTAGAGGATATCAAGCTTGTTTAAGAAAGTAATATCTACCTCTCTCGCTCTAACTTCAAACCTAGTGTTTTTGTAGGATTCCACGCACTCTCTGAGACGGTTTTGTGTGAAGATCCAGCTAGGTCAAGAGTGTTTAAACCAAAATGCAAAAGAGCATGTCGAAAAACACGAAGTACTTGAATAATGGTTATTTTTCGATCCTAGTGTTTGAGATACAAGATGCAGACATCAACTCTAATACCATGAACACAACGAACAAAAGAGATGGGGATGTTAGTAGAAGATTTTGGTTCGGACAATTACACATGTCTTTATAGAGTCATGGTATTTGGAATCGATAGGTTTGAGCAATCATGAAAATCCATGGTTACACAACGCCTTCTCCACTTCAAAACTACTCAGAATTTCGATGTTGAACTCTTCAAACTAAACTGTGAAGTGATTTGAGGATATCAAGTTTGTTTAAGAATGTAATCTCTATCTCTCTCACTCTAACCGCAAACCTAGTTATTTTGTAGGATACTGGGCACTCTGCGAGACTGTTTTGTGTGAAGATCCAGCTAGGTCAAGAGTGTATAAACCAAATATAAAAGAGCATATCGAAAAACACGAAGTACATGAATAATGATTCTTTTTTTATCCTAGTGTTTGAGATACAAGACGCATACATAAACTCTAATACCATGAAGAAGACGAACAAAAGAGATGGGGATGTTAGTAGAAGTTTTTGGTTCGGACAATTGGACATGTCTATATAGAGCCATGGTGTTTGGAATCGATAGGTTTGAGCAATCATGAAAATCCATGGTTACACAACTACTTCTCCACCTCAAAACAACTTAGAATTTTGATGTTGAACTCTGCAAACTAAATTGTGAAGCGATTAGAGGATATCAAGCTTGTTTAAGAATGTAATATCTATCTCTCTCGATCTAACCTCAAACCTATTGTTTTTGTAGGATTCTGTGCACTCTCCGAGACTATTTCCTGTAAAGATCCAGCTAGGTCAAGAGTGTATAAACCAAAATATAAATGAGCGTAGTGAAAAGCATGAAGTACTTGAATAATGATTCTTTTTCGATCCTAGTGTTTTAGATACAAGACGCAAACATCAACTCTAATACCATGAATACGATGAACAAAAGAGATGGGGATGTTAGTAAAAGTTTTTGTTTCCGAGAATTGGACATGTCTATATAGTGTCATGGTATTTGGAATCGATAGGTTTGAGCAATCATGAAAATCCATGGTTACACAACGCCTTCTCGACTTCAAAACTACTCAGAATTTCGATGTTGAACTCTTCAAACTAAACTGGGAAGTGATTTGAGGATATCAAGTTTGTTTAAGAATGTAATCTCTATCTCTCTCACTCTAACCGCAAACCTAGTTATTTTGTAGGATTCTGGGCACTCTGCGAGACTGTTTTGTGTGAAGATCCAGCTAGGTCAAGAGTGTATAAACCAAATATAAAAGAGCGTATCAAAAAACACGAAGTACATGAATAATGATTCTTTTTTTATCCTAGTGTTTGAGATACAAGACGCATACATAAACTCTAATACCATGAAGAGGACGAACAAAAGAGATGGGGATGTTAGTAGAAGTTTTTGGTTCGGACAATTGGACATGTCTATATAGAGCCATGGTATTTGGAATCGATAGGTTTGAGCAATCATGAAAATCCATGGTTACACAACTACTTCTCTACCTCAAAACAACTTAGAATTTTGATGTTGAACTCGCAAACTAAATTGTGAAGCGATTAGAGGATATCAAGCTTGTTTAAGAATGTAATATCTATCTCTCTCGATCTAACCTCAAACCTATTGTTTTTGTAGGATTCTCGTGCACTCTCCGAGACTATTTCTGTAAAGATCCAGCTAGGTCAAGAGTGTATAAACCAAAATATAAATGAGCGTAGTGAAAAGCATGAAGTACTTGAATAATGATTCTTTTTCGATCCTAGTGTTTTAGATACAAGACGCGAACATCAACTCTAATACCATGAATACGACGAACAAAAGAGATGGGGATGTTAGTAAAAGTTTTTGTTTCCGAGAATTGGACATGTCTATATAGTGTCATGGTATTTGGAATCGATAGGTTTGAGCAATCATGAAAATCCATGGTTACACAACGCCTTCTCCACTTCAAAACTACTCGAATTTCGATGTTGAACTCTTCAAACTAAACCGTGAAGTGATTTGAGGATATCAAGTTTGTTTAAGAATGTAATCTCTATCTCTCTCACTCTAACCGCAAACCTAGTTATTTTGTAGGATTCTGGGCACTCTGCGAGACTGTTTTGTGTGAAGATCCAGCTAGGTCAAGAGTGTATAAACCAAATATAAAAGAGCGTATCGAAAAACACGAAGTACATGAATAATTATTCTTTTTTTATCCTAGTGTTTGAGATACAAGACGCATACATAAACTCTAATACCATGAAGAAGACGAACAAAAGAGATGGGGATGTTAGTAGAAGTTTTTGGTTCGGACAATTGGACATGTCTATATAGAGCCATGGTATTTGGAATCGATAGGTTTGAGCAATCATGAAAATCCATGGTTACACAACTACTTCTCCACCTCAAAACAACTTAGAATTTTGATGTTGAACTCTGCAAACTAAATTGTGAAGCGATTAGAGGATATCAAGCTTGTTTAAGAATGTAATATCTATCTCTCTCGATCTAACCTCAAACCTATTGTTTTTGTAGGATTTTGTGCACTCTCCGAGACTCGTTTCCGTAAAGATCCAACTAGGTCAAGAGTGTATAAACCAAAATATAAATGAGCGTAGTGAAAAGCATGAAGTACTTGAATAATGATTCTTTTTCGATCCTAGTGTTTTAGATACAAGACGCAAACATCAACTCTAATACCATGAATACGATGAACAAAAGAGATGGGGATGTTAGTAAAAGTTTTTGTTTCCGAGAATTTGACATGTCTATATAGTGTCATGGTATTTTGAATCGATAGGTTTGAGCAATCATGAAAATCCATGGTTACACAACGCCTTCTCCACTTCAAAACTACTCAGAATTTCGATGTTGAACTCTTCAAACTAAACTGTGAAGTGATTTGAGGATATCAAGTTTGTTTAAGAATGTAATCTCTATCTCTCTCGCGCTAACCTGAAACCTAGTGATTTTGTAGGATTCTGTGCACTCTACGAGACTCTTTTATGTGAAGATCCAGCTAGGTCAAGAGTGTATAAACCAAAATACAAAAGAGAATGTCGAAAAACACGAAGTACTTGAATAATGATTCTTTTTCGATCCTAGTGTTTTAGATACAAGACGCAAACATCAACTCTAATACCATGAATACGACGAACAAAAGAGATGGGGATGTTAGTAGAAGTTTTTGGTTCGGGCAATTGGACATGTCTATATAGAGCCATGGTATTTGGAATCGATAGGTTTCAGCAATCATGAAAATCCATTGTTACACAACTACTTCTCCACCTCAAAACAACTTAGAATTTTGATGTTGAACTCTGCAAACTAAATTGTGAAGTCATTAGAGGATATCAAGCTTGTTTAAGAATGTAATATCTATCTCTCTCGATCAAACCTCAAACCTAGTGTTTTTGTAGGATTCTGTGCACTCTGCGACTGTTTCCTGTAAAGATCCAGCTAGGTCAAGAGTGTATAAACCAAAATATAAAAGAGCGTAGTGAAAAGCATGAAGTACTTGACTAATGATTCTTTTTCGATCCTAGTGTTTTAGATACAAGACGCAAACATCAACTCTAATACCATGAATACGACGAACAAAAGAGATGGGGATGTTAGTAGAAGTTTTTGTTTCCGAGAATTGGACATGTCAATATAGTGTCATGGTATTTGGAATCGATAGGTTTGAGCAATCATAGAAATCCATGGATACACAACGCCTTCTCCACTTCAAAACTAATCAGAATTTCGATGTTGAACTCGTCAAACTAAACTGTGAAGTGATTTGAGGATATCAAGTTTGTTTAAGAATGTAATCTCTATGTCTCTCACTCTAACCGCAAACCTAGTTATTTTGTAGGATTCTGTGCACTCTGCGAGACTGTTTTGTGTGAAGATCCAGCTAGGTCAAGAGTGTATAAACCAAATATAAAAGAGCGTATCGAAAAACACGAAGTACATGAATAATGATTCTTTTTTTATCCTAGTGCTTGAGATACAAGACGCATACATAATCTCTAATACCATGAAGAAGACGAACAAAAGAGATGGGGATGTTAGTAGAAGTTTTTGGTTCGGACAATTGGACATGTCTATATAGTGCCATGGTATTTGGAATTGATAGGTTTGAGCAATCATGAAAATCCATGGTTACACAACGCCTTCTCCACCTGAAAACTACTCAGAATTTCGATGTTGAACTCTTCAAACTAAATTCTTAAGTGATTAGAGGATATCAAGCTTGTTTAAGAATGGAATATCTACCTCTCTCGCTTTAACTTCAAACCTAGTGTTTTTGTAGGATTCTACGCACTCTCTGAGACGGTTTTGTGTGAAGATCCAGCTAGGTCAAGAGTGTTTAAACCAAAATGCAAAAGAGCATGTCGAAAAACACGAAGTACTTGTATAATGGTTATTTTTCGATCCTAGTGTTTGAGATACAAGATGCAGACATCAACTCTAATACCATGAACACGACGAACAAAAGAGATGGAGATGTTAGTAGAAGATTTTGGTTCGGACAATTAGACATGTCTTTATAGAGTCATGGTATTTGGAATCGATAGGTTTGAGCAATCATGAAAATCCATGGTTACACAACGCCTTCTCCACTTCAAAACTACTCAGAATTTCGATGTTGAACTCTTCAAACTAAACTGTGAAGTGATTTGAGGATATCAAGTTTGTTTAAGAATGTAATCTCTATCTCTCTCACTCTAACCGCAAACCTAGTTATTTTGTAGGATTCTGGGCACTCTGCGAGACTGTTTTGTGTGGAGATCCAGCTAGGTCAAGAGTGTATAAACCAAATATAAAAGAGCGTATCGAAAAACACGAAGTACACGAATAATGATTCTTTTTTTATCCTAGTGTTTGAGATACAAGACGCATACATAAACTCTAATACCATGAAGAAGACGAACAAAAGAGATGGGGATGTTAGTAGAAGTTTTTGGTTCGGACAATTGGACATGTCTATATAGAGCCATGGTATTTTGAATCGATAGGTTTGAGCAATCATGAAAATCCATGGTTACACAACTACTTCTCCACCTCAAAACAACTTAGAATTTTGATGTTGAACTCTGCAAACTAAATTGTGAAGCGATTAGAGGATATCAAGCTTGTTTAAGAATGTAATATCTATCTCTCTCGATCTAACCTCAAACCTATTGTTTTTGTAGGATTCTGTGCACTCTCCGAGTCTATTTCCTGTAAAGATCCAGCTAGGTCAATAGTGTATAAACAAAAATATAAATGAGCGTAGTGAAAAGCATGAAGTACTTGAATAATGATTCTTTTTCGATCCTAGTGTTTTAGATACAAGACGCAAACATCAACTCTAATACCATGAATACGACGAACAAAAGAGATGGGGATGTTAGTAAAAGTTTTTGTTTCCGAGAATTGGACATGTCTATATAGTGTCATGGTATTTGGAATCGATAGGTTTGAGCAATCATGAAAATCCATGGTTACACAACGCCTTCTCCACTTCAAAACTACTCAGAATTTCGATGTTGAACTCTTCAAACTAAACTGTGAAGTGATTTGAGGATTTCAAGTTTGTTTAAGAATGTAATCTCTATCTCTCTCACTCTAACCGCAAACCTAGTTATTTTGTAGGATTCTGGGCACTCGCGAGACTCGTTTTGTGTGAAGATCCAGCTAGGTCAAGAGTGTATAAACCAAATATAAAAGAGCGTATCGAAAAACACGAAGTACACGAATAATGATTCTTTTTTTATCCTAGTGTTTGAGATACAAGACGCATACATAAACTCTAATACCATGAAGAAGACGAACAAAAGAGATGGGGATGTTAGTAGAAGTTTTTGGTTCGGACAATTGGACATGTCTATATAGAGCCATGGTATTTTGAATCGATAGGTTTGAGCAATCATGAAAATCCATGGTTACACAACTACTTCTCCACCTCAAAACAACTTAGAATTTTGATGTTGAACTCGCAAACTAAATTGTGAAGCGATTAGAGGATATCAAGCTTGTTTAAGAATGTAATATCTATCTCTCTCGATCTAACCTCAAACCTATTGTTTTTGTAGGATTCTGTGCACTCTCCGAGACTATTTCCTGTAAAGATCCAGCTAGGTCAAGAGTGTATAAACCAAAATATAAATGAGCGTAGTGAAAAGCATGAAGTACTTGAATAATGATTCTTTTTCGATCCTAGTGTTTTAGATACAAGACACAAACATAAACTCTAATACCATGAATACGACGAACAAAAGGAGATGGGGATGTTAGTAAAAGTTTTTGTTTCCGAGAATTGGACATGTCTATATAGTGTCATGGTATTTGGAATCGATAGGTTTGAGCAATCATGAAAATCCATGGTTACACAACGCCTTCTCCACTTCAAAACTACTCAGAATTTCGATGTTGAACTCTTCAAACTAAACTGTGAAGTGATTTGAGGATATCAAGTTTGTTTAAGAATGTAATCTCTATCTCTCTCACTCTAACCGCAAACCTAGTTATTTTGTAGGATTCTGGGCACTCAGCGAGACTGTTTTGTGTGAAGATCCAGCTAGGTCAAGAGTGTATAAACCAAATATAAAAGAGCGTATCGAAAAACACGAAGTACATGAATAATGATTCTTTTTTGATCCTAATGTTTGAGATACAAGACGCATACATAAACTCTAATACCATGAAGAAGACGAACAAAAGAGATGGGGATGTTAGTAGAAGTTTTTGGTTCGGACAATTGGACATGTCTATATAGAGCCATGGTATTTGGAATCGATAGGTTTGAGCAATCATGAAAATCCATGGTTACACAACTACTTCTCCACCTCAAAACAACTTAGAATTTTGATGTTGAACTCGCAAACTAAATTGTGAAGCGATTAGAGGATATCAAGCTTGTTTAAGAATGTAATATCTATCTCTCTCGATCTAACCTCAAACCTATTGTTTTTGTAGGATTTTGTGCACTCTCCGAGACTGTTTCCTGTAAAGATCCAGCTAGGTCAAGAGTGTATAAACCAAAATATAAATGAGCGTAGTGAAAAGCATGAAGTACTTGAATAATGATTCTTTTTCGATCCTAGTGTTTTAGATAAAAGACGCAAACATCAACTCTAATACCATGAATACGACAAACAGACGAGATGGGGATGTTAGTAAAAGTTTTTGTTTCCGAGAATTGGACATGTCTATATAGTGTCATGGTATTTGGAATCGATAGGTTTAAGCAATCATGAAAATCCATGGTTACACAACGCCTTCTCCACTTCAAAACTACTCAGAATTTCGATGTTGAACTCTTCAAACTAAATTGTGAAGTGATTTGAGGATATCAAGTTTGTTTAAGAATGTAATCTCTATCTCTCTCACTCTAACCGCAAACCTAGTTATTTTGTAGGATTCTGGGCACTCAGCGAGACTGTTTTGTGTGAAGATCCAGCTAGGTCAAGAGTGTATAAACCAAATATAAAAGAGCGTATCGAAAAACACGAAGTACATGAATAATGATTCTTTTTTTATCCTCATGTTTGAGATACAAGACGCATACATAAACTCTAATACCATGAAGAAGACGAACAAAAGAGATGGGGATGTTAGTAGAAGTTTTTGGTTCGGACAATTGGACATGTCTATATAGAGCCATGGTATTTGGAATCGATAGGTTTGAGCAATCATGAAAATCCATGGTTACACAACTACTTCTCCACCTCAAAACAACTTAGAATTTTGATGTTGAACTCGCAAACTAAATTGTGAAGCGATTAGAGGATATCAAGCTTGTTTAAGAATGTAATATCTATCTCTCTCGATCTAACCTCAAACCTATTGTTTTTGTAGGATTTCGTGCACTCTCCGAGATCGTTTCCGTAAAGATCCAGCTAGGTCAAGAGTGTATAAACCAAAATATAAATGAGCGTAGTGAAAAGCATGAAGTACTTGAATAATGATTCTTTTTCGATCCTAGTGTTTTAGATAAAAGACGCACACATCAACTCTAATACCATGAATACGACGAACAGACGAGATGGGGATGTTAGTAAAAGTTTTTGTTTCCGAGAATTGGACATGTCTATATAGTGTCATGGTATTTGGAATCGATAGGTTTAAGCAATCATGAAAATCCATGGTTACACAACGCCTTCTCCACCTCGAAACTACTCAGAGTTTCGATGTTGAACTCTTCAAACTAAATTGTGAAGTGATTAGAGGATATCAAGTTTGTTTAAGAATGTAATATCTATCTCTCTCGCGCTAACCTGAAACCTAGTGATTTTGTAGGATTCTCGTGCACTCTACGAGACTCTTTTATGTGAAGATCCAGCTAGGTCAAGAGTGTATAAACCAAAATACAAAAGAGAATGTCGAAAAACACGAAGTACTTGAATAATGATTGTTTTTCGATCCTAGTGTTTGAGATACAAGACGCATACATAAAATCTAATACCATGAAGACGGCGAACAAAAGAGATGGGGATGTTAGTAGAAGTTTTTGGTTCGGACAATTGGACATGTCTATATAGAGCCATGGTATTTGGAATCGATTGGTTTCAGCAATCATGAAAATCCATTGTTACACAACTACTTCTCCACCTCAAAACAACTTAGAATTTTGATGTTGAACTCTGCAAACTAAATTGTGAAGTCATTAGAGGATATCAAGCTTGTTTAAGAATGTAATATCTATCTCTCACGATCAAACCTCAAACATAGTGTTTTTGTGGGATTCTGTGCACTCTGCGAGACTGTTTCCTGTAAAGATCCAGCTAGGTCAAGAGTGTATAAACCAAAATATAAAAGAGCGTAGTGAAAAGCATGAAGTACTTGACTAATGATTCTTTTTCGATCCTAGTGTTTTAGATACAAGACGCAAATATCAACTCTAATACCATGAATACGACGAACAAAAGAGATGGGGATGTTAGTAGAAGTTTTTGTTTCCGAGAATTGGACATGTCAATATAGTGTCATGGTATTTGGAATCGATAGGTTTGAGCAATCATAGAAATCCATGGTTACACAACGCCTTCTCCACTTCAAAACTAATCAGAATTTCAATGTTGAACTCGTCAAACTAAACTGTGAAGTGATTTGAGGATATCAAGTTTGTTTAAGAATGTAATCTCTATGTCTCTCACTCTAACCGCAAACCTAGTTATTTTGTAGGATTCTGTGCGCTCTGCGAGACTGTTTCGTGTGAAGATCCAGCTAGGTCAAGAGTGTATAAACCAAATGTAAAAGAGCGTATCGAAAAACACGAAGTACATGAATAATGATTCTTTTTTTATCCTAGTGCTTGAGATACAAGACGCATACATAAACTCTAATACCATGAAGAAGACGAACAAAAGAGATGGGGATGTTAGTAGAAGTTTTTGGTTCGGACAATTGGACATGTCTATATAGAGCCATGGTATTTGGAATTGATAGGTTTGAGCAATCATGAAAATCCATGGTTACACAACGCCTTCTCCACTTCAAAACTACTCAGAATTTCGATGTTGAACTCTTCAAACTAAACTGTGAAGTGATTTGAGGATATCAAGTTTGTTTAAGAATGTAATCTCTATCTCTCTCACTCTAACCGCAAACCTAGTTATTTTGTAGGATTCGGGCACTCTGCGAGACTGTTTTGTGTGAAGATCCAGCTAGGTCAAGAGTGTATAAACCAAATATAAAAGAGCGTATCGAAAAACACGAAGTACACGAATAATGATTCTTTTTTTATCCTAGTGTTTGAGATACAAGACGCATACATAAACTCTAATACCATGAAGAAGACGAACAAAAGAGATGGGGATGTTAGTAGAAGTTTTTGGTTCGGACAATTGGACATGTCTATATAGAGCCATGGTATTTTGAATCGATAGGTTTGAGCAATCATGGAAATCCATGGTTACACAACTACTTCTCCACCTCAAAACAACTTAGAATTTTGATGTTGAACTCTCGCAAACTAAATTGTGAAGCGATTAGAGGATATCAAGCTTGTTTAAGAATGTAATATCTATCTCTCTCGATCTAACCTCAAACCTATTGTTTTTGTAGGATTACGTGCACTCTCCGAGACTATTTCTGTAAAGATCCAGCTAGGTCAAGAGTGTATAAACCAAAATATAAATGAGCGTAGTGAAAAGCATGAAGTACTTGAATAATGATTCTTTTTCGATCCTAGTGTTTTAGATACAAGACGCAAACATCAACTCTAATACCATGAATACGACGAACAAAAGAGATGGGGATGTTAGTAAAAGTTTTTGTTTCCGAGAATTGGACATGTCTATATAGTGTCATGGTATTTGGAATCGATAGTTTTGAGCAATCATGAAAATCCATGGTTACACAACGCCTTCTCCACTTCAAAACTACTCACAATTTCGATGTTGAACTCTTCAAACTAAACTGTGAAGTGATTTGAGGATATCAAGTTTGTTCAAGAATGTAATCTCTATCTCTCTCACTCTAACCGCAAACCTAGTTATTTTGTAGGATTTTGGGCACTCAGCGAGACTGTTTTGTGTGAAGATCCAGCTAGGTCAAGAGTGTATAAACCATATATAAAAGAGCGTATTGAAAAACACGAAGTACATGAATAATGATTCTTTTTTTATCCTAGTGTTTGAGATACAAGACGCATACATAAACTCTAATACCATGAAGAAGACGAACAAAAGAGATGGGGATGTTAGTAGAAGTTTTTGGTTCGGACAATTGGACATGTCTATATAGAGCCATGGTATTTGGAATCGATAGGTTTGAGCAATCATGAAAATCCATGGTTACACAACTACTTCTCCACCTCAAAACAACTTAGAATTTTGATGTTGAACTCTGCAAACTAAATTGTGAAGCGATAAGAGGATATCAAGCTTGTTTAAGAATGTAATATCTATCTCTCTCGATCTAACCTCAAACCTATTGTTTTTGTAGGATTCGTGCACTCTCCGAGATCAAGTTCCTGTAAAGATCCAGCTAGGTCAAGAGTGTATAAACCAAAATATAAATGAGCGTAGTGAAAAGCATGAAGTACTTGAATAATGATTCTTTTTCGATCCTAGTGTTTTAGATAAAAGACGCAAACATCAACTCTAATACCATCAATACGACGAACAGACGAGATGGGGATGTTAGTAAAAGTTGTTGGTTCCGAGAATTGGGCATGTCTATATAGTGTCATGGTATTTGGAATCGATAGGTTTAAGAAATCATGAAAATCCATGGTTACACAACGCCTTCTCCACCTCGAAACTACTCAGAGTTTCGATGTTGAACTCTTCAAACTAAATTGTGAAGTGATTAGAGGATATCAAGTTTGTTTAAGAATGTAATATCTATCTCTCTCGCGCTAACCTGAAACCTAGTGATTTTGTAGGATTCTGTGCACTCTACGAGACTCTTTTATGTGAAGATCCAGCTAGGTCAAGAGTGTATAAACCAAAATACAAAAGAGAATGTCGAAAAACACGAAGTACTTGAATAATGATTGTTTTTCGATCCTAGTGTTTGAGATACAAGACGCATACATAAAATCTAATACCAAGAAGAAGACGAACAAAAGAGATGGGGATGTTAGTAGTAGTTTTTGGTTCGGACAATTGGACATGTCTATTTAGAGCCATGGTATTTAGAATCGATAGGTTTGAGCAATCATGAAAATCCATGGTTACACAACTACTTCTCCACCTCAAAACAACTTAGAATTTTGATGTTGAACTCGCAAACTAAATTGTGAAGCGATTAGAGGATATCAAGCTTGTTTAAGAATGTAATATCTATCTCTCTCGATCTAACCTCAAACCTATTGTTTTTGTAGGATTCGTGCACTCTCCGAGACCGTTTTCTGTAAAGATCCAGCTAGGTCAAGAGTGTATAAACCAAAATATAAATGAGCATAGTGAAAAGCATGAAGTACTTGAATAATGATTCTTTTTCGATCCTAGTGTTTTAGATAAAAGACGCAAACATCAACTCTAATACCATGAATACGACGAACAGACGAGATGGGGATGTTAGTAAAAGTTTTTGTTTCCGAGAATTGGACATGTCTATATAGTGTCATGGTATTTGGAATCGATAGGTTTAAGAAATCATGAAAATCCATGGTTACACAACGCCTTCTCCACTCGAAACTACTCGAGTTTCGATGTTGAACTCTTCAAACTAAATTGTGAAGTGATTAGAGGATATCAAGTTTGTTTAAGAATGTAATATCTATCTCTCTCGCTCTAACCCGAAACCTAGTGATTTTGTAGGATTCTTACGCACTCTACGAGACTCTTTTATGTGAAGATCCAGCTAGGTCAAGAGTGTATAAACAAAAATACAAAAGAGAATGTCGAAAAACACGAAGTACTTGAATAATGATTGTTTTTCGATCCTAGTGTTTGAGATACAAGACGCATACATAAACTCTAATACCATGAAGAAGACGAACAAAAGAGATGGGGATGTTAGTAGAAGTTTTTGGTTCGGACAATTGGACATGTCTATATAGAGCCATGGTATTTGGAATCGATAGGTTTGAGCAATCATGAAAATCCATGGTTACACAACTACTTCTCCACCTCAAAACAACTTAGAATTTTGATGTTGAACTCTGCAAACTAAATTGTGAAGCGATAAGAGGATATCAAGCTTGTTTAAGAATGTAATATCTATCTCTCTCGATCTAACCTCAAACATATTGTTTTTGTAGGATTCTGTGCACTCTCCGAGACTGTTTCCTGTAAAGATCCAGCTAGGTCAAGAGTGTATAAACCAAAATATAAATGAGCGTAGTGAAAAGCATGAAGTACTTGAATAATGATTCTTTTTCGATCCTAGTGTTTTAGATAAAAGACGCAAACATCAACTCTAATACCATCAATACGACGAACAGACGAGATGGGGATGTTAGTAAAAGTTGTTGGTTCCGAGAATTGGGCATGTCTATATAGTGTCATGGTATTTGGAATCGATAGGTTTAAGAAATCATGAAAATCCATGGTTACACAACGCCTTCTCCACCTCGAAACTACTCAGAGTTTCGATGTTGAACTCTTCAAACTAAATTGTGAAGTGATTAGAGGATATCAAGTTTGTTTAAGAATGTAATATCTATCTCTCTCGCGCTAACCTGAAACCTAGTGATTTTGTAGGATTCTGTGCACTCTACGAGACTCTTTTATGTGAAGATCCGACTAGGTCAAGAGTGTATAAACCAAAATACAAAAGAGAATGTCGAAAAACACGAAGTACTTGAATAATGATTGTTTTTCGATCCTAGTGTTTGAGATACAAGACGCATACATAAAATCTAATACCAAGAAGAAGACGAACAAAAGAGATGGGGATGTTAGTAGTAGTTTTTGGTTCGGACAATTGGACATGTCTATTTAGAGCCATGGTATTTAGAATCGATAGGTTTGAGCAATCATGAAAATCCATGGTTACACAACTACTTCTCCACCTCAAAACAACTTAGAATTTTGATGTTGAACTCTGCAAACTAAATTGTGAAGCGATTAGAGGATATCAAGCTTGTTTAAGAATGTAATATCTATCTCTCTCGATCTAACCTCAAACCTATTGTTTTTGTAGGATTACGTGCACTCTCCGAGACCGTTTCTGTAAAGATCCAGCTAGGTCAAGAGTGTATAAACCAAAATATAAATGAGCATAGTGAAAAGCATGAAGTACTTGAATAATGATTCTTTTTCGATCCTAGTGTTTTAGATAAAAGACGCAAACATCAACTCTAATACCATGAATACGACGAACGGACGAGATGGGGATGTTAGTAAAAGTTTTTGTTTCCGAGAATTGGACATGTCTATATAGTGTCATGGTATTTGGAATCGATAGGTTTAAGAAATCATGAAAATCCATGGTTACACAACGCCTTCTCCACCTCGAAACTACTCGAGTTTCGATGTTGAACTCTTCAAACTAAATTGTGAAGTGATTAGAGGATATCAAGTTTGTTTAAGAATGTAATATCTATCTCTCTCGCGCTAACACCGAAACCTAGTGATTTTGTAGGATTCTCGTGCACTCTACGAGACTCTTTTATGTGAAGATCCGACTAGGTCAAGAGTGTATAAACAAAAATACAAAAGAGAATGTCGAAAAACACGAAGTACTTGAATAATGATTGTTTTTCGATCCTAGTGTTTGAGATACAAGACGCATACATAAAATCTAATACCAAGAAGAAGACGAACAAAAGAGATGGGGATGTTAGTAGTAGTTTTTGGTTCGGACAATTGGACATGTCTATTTAGAGCCATGGTATTTGGAATCGATAGGTTTGAGCAATCATGAAAATCCATGGTTACACAACTACTTCTCCACCTCAAAACAACTTAGAATTTTGATGTTGAACTGCAAACTAAATTGTGAAGCGATTAGAGGATATCAAGCTTGTTTAAGAATGTAATATCTATCTCTCTCGATCTAACCTCAAACCTATTGTTTTTGTAGGATTACGTGCACTCTCAAAGATTGATTTCTGTAAAGATCCAGTTAGGTCAAGAGTGTATAAACCAAAATATAAATGAGCGTAGTGAAAAGCATGAAGTACTTGAATAATGTTTCTTTTTCGATCCTTGTGTTTTAGATACAAGACGCAAACATCAACTCTAATACCATGAATACGACGAACAAAAGAGATGGGGATGTTAGTAAAAGTTTTTGTTTCCGAGAATTGGACATGTCTATATAGTGTCATGGTATTTGGAATCGATAGGTTTGAGCAATCATGAAAATCCATGGTTACACAACGCCTTCTCCACTTCAAAACTACTCAGAATTTCGATGTTGAACTCTTCAAACTAAACTGTGAAGTGATTTGAGGATATCAAGTTTGTTCAAGAATGTAATCTCTATCTCTCTCACTCTAACCGCAAACCTAGTTATTTTGTAGGATTTTGGGCACTCGGCGAGGCTGTTTTGTGTGAAGATCCGGCTAGGTCAAGAGTGTATAAACCATATATAAAAGAGCGTATCGAAAAACACGAAGTACATGAATAATGATTCTTTTTTTATCCTAGTGTTTGAGATACAAGACGCATACATAAACTCTAATACCATGAAGAAGACGAACAAAAGAGATGGGGATGTTAGTAGAAGTTTTTGGTTCGGACAATTGGACATGTCTATATAGAGCCATGGTATTTGGAATCGATAGGTTTGAGCAATCATGAAAATCCATGGTTACACAACTACTTCTCCACCTCAAAACAACTTAGAATTTTGATGTTGAACTCTGCAAACTAAATTGTGAAGCGATTAGAGGATATCAAGCTTGTTTAAGAATGTAATATCTATCTCTCTCGATCTAACCTCAAACCTATTGTTTTTTTTGTAGGATGCTTTGCACTCTCGAGGCTTGTTTCCTGTAAAGATCCAGCTAGGTCGAAGTGTATAAACCAAAATATAAATGAGCATAGTGAAAAGCATGAAGTACTTGAATAATGATTCTTTTTCGATCCTAGTGTTTTAGATAAAAGACGCAAACATCAACTCTAATACCATGAATACGACGCACGGAAGCGAGATGGGGATGTTAGTAAAAGTTTTTGTTTCCGAGAAGTGGACATGTCTATATAGTGTCATGGTATTTGGAATCGATAGGTTTAAGAAATCATGAAAATCCATGGTTACACAACGCCTTCTCCACCTCGAAACTACTCCGAGTTTCGATGTTGAACTCTTCAAACTAAATTGTGAAGTGATTTAGAGGATATCAAGTTTGTTTAAGAATGTAATATCTATCTCTCTCGCGGTAACCCGAAACCTAGTGATTTTGTAGGATTTGTGCACTCTACGAGACTCTTTTATGTGAAGATCCAACTAGGTCAAGAGTGTATAAACAAAAATACAAAGAGAATGTCGAAAAACACGAAGTACTTGAATAATGATTGTTTTTCGATCCTAGTGTTTTAGATACAAGACGCATACATAAAATCTAATACCAAGAAGAAGACGAACAAAAGAGATGGGGATGTTAGTAGTAGTTTTTGGTTCGGACAATGGACATGTCTATTTAGAGCCATGGTATTTGCAATCGATAGGTTTGAGCAATCATGAAAATCCATGGTTACACAACTACTTCTCCACCTCAAAACAACTTAGAATTTTGATGTTGAACTCCGCAAACTAAATTGTGAAGCGATTAGAGGATATCAAGCTTGTTTAAGAATGTAATATCTATCTCTCTCGATCTAACCTCAAACCTATTGTTTTTGTAGGATTCTTGCACTCTCCGAGACTGATTTCTGTAAAGATCCAACTAGGTCAAGAGTGTATAAACCAAAATATAAATGAGCGTAGTGAAAAGCATGAAGTACTTGAATAATGTTTCTTTTTCGATCCTTGTGTTTTAGATACAAGACGCAAACATCAACTCTAATACCATGAATACGACGAACAAAAGAGATGGGGATGTTAGTAAAAGTTTTTGTTTCCGAGAATTGGACATGTCTATATAATGTCATGGTATTTGGAATCGATAGGTTTGAGCAATCATGAAAATCCATGGTTACACAACGCCTTCTCCACTTCAAAACTACTCGGAATTTCGATGTTGAACTCTTCAAACTAAACCGTGAAGTGATTTGAGGATATCAAGTTTGTTCAAGAATGTAATCTCTATCTCTCTCTCTAACCGCAAACCTAGTTTTTTTTGTAGGATTTTGGGCACTCTGCCGAGATTGTTTTGTGTGAAGATCCAGCTAGGTCAAGAGTGTATAAACCATATATAAAAGAGCGTATCGAAAAACACGAAGTACATGAATAATGATTCTTTTTTTATCCCTAGTGTTTGAGATACAAGACGCATACATAAACTCTAATACCATGAAGAAGACGAACAAAAGAGATGGGGATGTTAGTAGAAGTTTTTGGTTCGGACAATTGGACATGTCTATATAGAGCCATGGTATTTGGAATCGATAGGTTTGAGCAATCATGAAAATCCATGGTTACACAACTACTTCTCCACCTCAAAACAACTTAGAATTTTGATGTTGAACTCGCAAACTAAATTGTGAAGCGATAAGAGGATATCAAGCTTGTTTAAGAATGTAATATTCTCTCTCTCGATCTAACCTCAAACCTTGTTTTTGTAGGATTCTCGTGCACTCTCCGAGACTCTTTTCGTAAAGATCGGCCTAGGTCAAGAGTGTATAAACCAAAATATAAATGGCAGGGCGAAAAGCATGAAGTACTTGAATAATGATTCTTTTCGATCTAGTGTTTTAGATAAAAGACGCAAACATCAACTCTAATACCATGAATACGACGAACAGACGAGATGGGGATGTTAGTAGAAGTTTTTTGGTTCGGAGAATTGGACATGTCTATATAGTGTCATGGTATTTCGAATCGATAGGTTTAAGAAATCATGAAAATCCATGGTTACACAACGCCTTCTCCACCTGAAACTACTCGGAGTTTCGATGTTGAACTCTTCAAACTAAATTGTGAAGTGATTAGAGGATATCAAGTTTGTTTAAGAATGTAATATCTATCTCTCTCGCGCTAACACGAAACCTAGTGATTTTGTAGGATTACGTGCACTCTACGAGACTCTTTTATGTGAAGATCCGGCTAGGTCAAGAGTGTATAAACCAAAATACAAAGAGAATGTCGAAAAACACGAAGTACTTGAATAATGATTGTTTTTCGATCCTAGTGTTTGAGATACAAGACGCATACATAAAATCTAATACCAAGAAGAAGACGAACCAAAGAGATGGGGATGTTAGTAGTAGTTTTTGGTTCGGACAATTGGACATGTCTATTTAGAGCCATGGTATTTAGAATCGATAGGTTTGAGCAATCATGAAAATCCATGGTTACACAACTACTTCTCCACCTAAAAACAACTTAGAATTTTGATGTTGAACTCTGCAAACTAAATTGTGAAGCGATTAGAGGATATCAAGCTTGTTTAAGAATGTAATATCTATCTCTCTCGATCTAACCTCAAACCTATTGTTTTTGTAGGATTTCGTGCACTCCCCGAGACTCTCTTGTGTAAAGATCCAGCTAGGTCAAGAGTGTATAAACCAAAATATAAATGAGCATAGTGAAAAGCATGAAGTACTTGAATAATGATTCTTTTTCGATCTAGTGTTTTAGATAAAAGACGCAAACATCAACTCTAATACCATGAATACGACGAACGTACGAGATGGGGATGTTAGTAAAAGTTTTTGTTTCCGAGAATTAGACATGTCTATATAGTGTCATGGTATTTGGAATCGATAGGTTTAAGAAATCATGAAAATCCATGGTTACACAACGCCTTCTCCACCTCGAAACTACTCGAGTTTCGATGTTGAACTCTTCAAACTAAATTGTGAAGTGATTAGAGGATATCAAGTTTGTTTAAGAATGTAATATCTATCTCTCTCTCACGCTAACCTGAAACCTAGTGATTTTGTAGGATTCGTGCACTCTACGAGACTCTTTTTATGTGAAGATCCAGCTAGTTCAAGAGTGTATAAACAAAAATACAAAAGAGAATGTCGAAAAACACGAAGTACTTGAATAATGATTGTTTTTCGATCCTAGTGTTTGAGATACAAGACGCATACATAAAATCTAATACCAAGAGAGAAGACGAACAAAAGAGATGGGGATGTTAGTAGTAGTTTTTGGTTCGGACAATTGGACATGTCTATTTAGAGCCATGGTATTTGGAATCGATAGGTTTGAGCAATCATGAAAATCCATGGTTACACAACTACTTCTCCACCTCAAAAACAACTTAGAATTTTGATGTTGAACTCTGCCAAACTAAATTGTGAAGCGATTAGAGGATTTCAAGCTTGTTTAAGAATGTAATATCTATCTCTCTCGATCTAACCTCAAACTATTGTTTTTGCAGGATTCGTGCACTCTTCGAGA
>JAUJYP020000844.1:0-41419 GCA_030674075.2 Linum usitatissimum
CTATGGATACCAAATACAAAGAATCTATATGTAGACCACTCCAATTGTTTGAACCATAAACTTCTATTATCGTCCCCATCTATTTTCTTTGACGTCTTCATGGTATTCAAGCCAGATGTCCGCGTCTCGTATCTCAAACGATAGGATCAAAAAATAATCATTATTCAAGTACTTCGTGTTTTTCGTTATGCTCTATCGTATTTTTGCTTTCTACACTCTTGAGCTAACTGGATCTTCACACGAAAGAGTCTCAAGGAGTGTACATAATTCTACAAAAACACTAGGTTTGAGTTCAGAGCGAGAGAGATGGAGAGTACATTCTTAAACTTGCTTGCTATCATCTAATCAATTCACAATTTATTTTGAGGAGTTGAATATTGAAGTCTCAGTAAATCTTTGAGGTGGAGCAAAGTGCGCGTGAGATAGAAAACATGGATTTTCATGATTTCTCAAACCTATGGATTCCAAATACAAACACTCTATATAGTACTAATAATTGACTGAACCAAAAACTTCTATTATCGTCCCCATCTATTTTCTTTGATGTCTTCAGGATATTAAAGGTTATGTCCGCCCCTCAGAATTTCAAACAATAGGATCGAAAAATAATCATTATTCAAGTACGTCGTGTTTTTTGTTATGGTCTACTGTACTTTGGTTTCTACAAGCCTTGAGCTAGCCGGATCTTCACACGAAAGAGACTCAAGGAGTGCATATAATCCTACAAAAACACTAGGTTTGAGGTTAGAGCGAAAGTGATGGAGAGTACATTCTTAAACAAGCTTGCTACTCATCTAATCAATTCACAATTTATTTTGGGAGTTGAATATTAAAGTTCTGAGCAAGCTTTGAGGTGGAGAAGGCGTTGTGTAAACATGGATTTTTATCACTTCTCAAACCTATGGATCCCAAATACACAGACTCTATAAAGAACGATCCAATTGTTTGAACAAAAACTTCGACATCTTCCCCATCTATTTTGTTTGTCGTCTTCATGGTATTAAAGTTGATGTGAGTGTCTTGTATCTCGGGAAAACAATAGGATAAAAAAATCATCATTATTCATGTACTTCGTTTTTTTCATTATGGTCTATCGTACCGTGGTTTCTACACTCTTCACTTAGTCGGATCTTCACACAAAATAGTCCCAAGGAGTGCACAAAATCCTACAAAAACACTAGGTTTGAGTTTAGAGCGAAAGAGATGGAGAGTACATTCTTAAACAAGCTTGCTATCATCTAATCAATTCACAATTTGTTTTGAGAAGTTGAACATTGAATTTCCGAGCATGCTTTTGAGGTGGAGAAGGCGGTTTGAAAACATGGATTTTCATGATTTCTCAAACCTATGGATACCAAATACAAAGAATCTTTATAGACCACTCCAATTTTTTGAACCATAAACTTCTATTATCGTCCCCATCTATTTTCTTTGACGTCTTCATGGTATTCAAGTTGATGTCCGCGTCTTGAATCTCAAACAATAGGATCAAAAAATAATCATTATTCAAGTACTTCGTGTTTTTCGTTATTCTCTATCGTATTTTGCTTTCTACACTCTTGAGCTAGCCGGATCTTCACACGAAAGAGTCTCAAGGAGTGTACATAATTCTACAAAAACACTAGGTTTGAGGTTAGAGCGAGAGAGATGGAGAGTACATTCTTAAACAAGCTTGCTATCATCGAATCAATTCACAATTTATTTTAAGGAGTTGAATATTGAAGTTCTGAGCGCTTGAGGTGGAGAAGGCGTTGCGTAAACATGGATTTTTATCACTTCTCAAACCCGTGGATTCCAAATACAAAGACTCTATAAAGACTAATCCAATTGTTTGAACAAAAAACTTCGATTATCGTCCCCATCTATTTTGTTTGTCGTCTTCATGGTATTAAAGTTGATGTCCGCATCTTCTATCTCAAACAATAGGATCCAAAAATAATCATTATTCCAAGTACATCGTGTTTTTTTGTTATGCTCTATCGTATCGTGGCTTCCACACTCTTCAACTAGCTAGATCTTCACACGAAAGAGTCTCAAGGAGTGCACATAATCCTACAAAAACACTAGGTTTGAGTTTAGAGCGAGAGAGATAGAGAGTACATTCTTAAACAACCTTGCTATCATCTAATCAATTCACAATTTGTTTTGAAGAGTTGAACATTGAATTTCGAGCGCTTTTGAGGTGGAGAATGCATTGTGAAAACATGGATTTTCATGATTTCTCAAACCTATGGATTCCAAATACAAAACACTCTATATAAACCAGTCCAATTGATTGAACCAAAAACTTCTATTATCGTCCCCATCTATTTTCTTTGATGTCTTCATGATATTAAAGGTTATGTCCGCCTCTTGTATCTCAAACAATAGGATCAAAAAATAATCATTATTCAAGTACGTCGTGTTTTTTTGTTATGGTCTATCGTACTTTGGTTTCTACAGTCTTGAGCTAGCCGGATCTTCACACGAAAAGAGTCTCAAGGAGTGCACATAATCCTACAAAAAAGTAGGTTTGAGGTCAGAGCGAAAGTGATGGAGAGTACATTCTTAAAGCAAGCTTGCTATCATCTAATCAAGTCACAATTTATTTTGAGGAGTTGAATATTGAAGTTCTGAGCAGGTTTGAGGTGGAGAAGGCGTTGTGTAAACATGGATTTTTATCACTTCTCAAACCTATGGATTCCAAATACAAAAAAGACTCTATAAAGACCAATCCAATTGTCTGAACAAACTCTCATTACTCGTCCTCATCTATTTTGTTTGTCGTCTTCATGGTATTAAAGTTGAGGGGCGTATCTCAAACAATAGGATAAAAATCATCATTATTCATGTACTTCGTGTTTTTCGTTATGGTCTATCGTACCGTGGTTTCTACACTCTTCACTAGCTGACTTTCAGACAAAAGAGTCTAAAGAGAGTGAAAAAAAAAAATAGGGAGAGAGCGAGAGATGGAGAGTACATTCTTAAACAAGCTTACATTATCTATCATTCACAATTTGTTTTGAGGAGTTGAATATTGAAGTTCCAGCGAATAGGCTTCGAGAGGTGGAGAAGGCGTTGTGAAAACATGGATTTTCATCACTTCTCAAACCTATGGATACCAAATACAAAGACTCTACAAAGACCAATCCAATTGTTTGAACCAAAAACCTCGATTATCGTCCCCATCTATTTTGTTTGTCGTCTTCATGGTATTAAAGTTGATGTCCCGCGTCTTGTATCTCAAACAATAGATAAAAAAATAATCATTATTCATGTACTTCGTGTTTTTCGTTATGGTCTATCGTATTGTGCTTTTTACACTCTTCAATTAGCCTGGATCTTCACACGAAAGAGTCTCAAGGAGTGCACAAAATTCTACAAAAACACTAGGTTTGAGTTTAGAGCGAGAGAGATGGAGAGTACATTCTTAAACAAGCTTGCTATCATCTAATCAATTCACAATTTGTTTTGAGGAGTTGAACATTGAATTTCCAAGAGCGGTTCTGAGGTGGAGAAGGCGTTGTGAAAACATGGATTTTCATGATTTCTCAAACACCATGGATACCAAATACAAAGAATCTACATAGACCACTCCAATTGTTTGAACCAAAAACCTCTATTATCGTCCCCATCTATTTTCTTTGACGTCTTCATGGTATTCAAGTTGATGTCCGCGTCTTGTATCTCAAACAATAGGATCAAAAAATAATCATTATTCAAGTACTTCGTGTTTTTCGTTATGCTCTATCATATTTTGCTTTTTACACTTTCTTCAAATACCTAGCAGGATCTTCACACGAAAGAGTCTTCAAGGAGTGTACATAATTCTACAAAAACACTAGGTTTGAGGTTAGAGAGAGAGAGATGGAGAGTACATTCTTAAACAAGCTTGCTATCATCTAATCAATTCACAATTTATTTCGAGGAGTTGAATATTGAAGTTCCGACCGAGCGAGGTGGAGAAGGCGTTGAGTAAACATGGATTTTATCACTTCTCAAACTCCGTGGCTTCCAAATACAAAGACTCTATAAAGACCAATCCAATTGTTTGAACAAAATACTTCGATTCCCGTCCCCATCTATTTTGTTTGTCGTCTTCATGGTATTAAAGTTGATGTTCGCATCTTCTATCTCAAAACAATAAATGATCCAAAAATAATCATTATTCCGGTAGCATCGTGTTTTTCGTTATGCTCTATCGTACCGAGAGTTTCTACACTCTTCAGCCTAGCCGGATCTTCACACGAAAGAGGCGCGCAATGAGTGCACATAATCCTACAAAAACACTAGGTTTGAGGATTTGGGAAAGAAGAGATATGGAGCGTACATTCTCAAACAAGCTTTGCTATCATCTAATCAATTCACAATTTGTTTTGAGGAGTTGAACATTGAATTTCGGTTCCGCGCTTGAGGTGGAGAAGGCGTTGTGAAAACATGGATTTTCATGATTTCTCAAACCTCTGGATACCAACTACAAAGAATCTATATAGACCACTCCAATTGTTTGAACCAAAAACTTCTATTATCGTCCCCATCTATTTTCTTTGACGTCTTCATGGTATTCAAGTTGATGTTCGCGTCTTGTATCTCAAACAATAGGATCAAAAATTAATCATTATTTAAGTACTTCGTGTTTTTCGTTATGCTCTATCGTATTTTGCGTTCTACACTCATTGAGCTAGCCGGATCTTCACACGAAAGAGTCTCAAGGAGTGTACATAATTCTACAAAAACACTAGGTTTAAGGTTAGAGCGAGAGAGATGGAGAGTACATTCTTAAACAAGCTTACATCATCTAATCAATTCACAATTTGATTTCGGGGAGTTGAATATTGAAGTTGAAACATTTGAGGTGGAGAAGCGTTGCGTAAACATGGATTTTTATCACTTCTCAAACCCATGGATTCCAAATACCAAAGACTCTATAAAGACCAATCCAATTGTTTGAACAAAAAACTTCGATTCGCCGCCCATCTATTTTGTTTGTCGCCTTCATGGTATTAAAGTTGATGTCCGCATCTTCTATCTCAAACAATAGGATCCAAAAATAATCATTATTCAAGTACATCGTGTTTTTCATTATGCTCTATCGTACTGTGGTTTCTACACTCTTCAAAACTTGCTGGATCTTCACACGAAAGAGTCTCAAGGAGTGCACATAATCCTACAAAAACACTAGGTTTGAGTTTAGAGCGAGAGAGATGGAGAGTACATTCTTAAACAAGCTTGCCATCATCTAATCAATTCACAATTTATTTTGAGGAGTTGAATATTGAATTTCGAGAAGCTTTGGAGGTGGAGAAGGCGTCGCGTAAACATGGATTTTTATCACTTCTCAAACCTATGGATTCCAAATACAAAGACTCTATAAAGACCAATCCAATTGTTTGAACAAAAACTTCGATTATCTACCCCATCTATTTTGTTTGTCGTCTTCATGGTATTAAAGTTGATGTCCGCATCTTCTATCTCAAACAATAGGATCCAAAAAAATCATTATTCCAGACATCGTGTTTTTCATTATGCTCTATCGTGCGTGGTTTCTACACTCTTCCAAATAGCTGGATCTTCACACGAAAGAGTCTCAAGGAGTGCACATAATCCTACAAAAACACTAGGTTTGAGTTTAGAGCGAGAGAGATGGAGAGTACATTCTTAAACAAGCTTGCCATCATCTAATCAATTCACAATTTATTTTGAGGAGTTGAATATTGAAGTTGGCTGGTTTGAGTTGGAGAGCGTGCTGAAAACATGGATTTTCATGATTTCGAAACCCATGGATTCCAAATACAAACACTCTATATAGACAAAACAATTGATTGAACCAAAAACTTCTATTATCGTCCCCATCTATTTTCTTTGATGTCTTCATGATATTAAAGGTTATGTCCACGTCTTGTATCTCAAACAATAGGATCAAAAAATAATCATTATTCAAGTATGTCGTGTTTTTTGTTATGGTCTATCGTACTTTGGTTTCTACACTCTTGAGCTAGCCGGATCTTCACACGAAAGAGTCTCAAGGAGTGCACATAATCCTACAAAAATACTAGGTTTGAGGTTAGAGCGAAAGTGATGGAGAGTACATTCTTAAACAAGCTTGCTATCATCTAATCAATTCACAATTTATTTTGAGGAGTTGAATATTGAAGTTCGAGCCGCTTTGAGGTGGAGAAGGCGTTGTGTAAACATGGATTTTTATCACTTCTCAAACCTATGGATTCCAAATACAAAGACTCTATAAAGACCAATGCAATTGTTTGAACAAAAAACTTTGATTACTTGTCCCCATCTATTTTGTTTGTCGTCTTCATGGTATTAAAGTTGATGTGTGTCTTGTATCTCAAACAATAGGATAAAAAAATCATCATTATTCATGTACTTCGTGTTTTTCGTTATGGTCTATCGTACTGTGGTTTCTACACTCTTCAGCTAGCTGGATCTTCACACAAAATTGTCTCAAGGACTGCACAAAATCCTACAAAAACACTAGGTTTGAGTTTAGAGCGAGAGAGATGGAGAGTACATTCTTAAACAAGCTTGCTATCATCTAATCAATTCACAATTTGTTTTGAGGGAGTTGAACATTGAATTTCGGCAAGTTTTGAGGGTGGAGAAGGCGTTGTGAAAACATGGATTTTCATGATTTCTCCAAAACCTATGGATACCAAATACAAAGAATCTATATAGACTACTTCAATTGTTTGAACCAAAACTTCTATTATCGTCCCCATCTATTTTCTTTGACGTCTTCATGGTATTCAAGTTGATGTCTGCGTCTTGTATCTCAAACAATAGGATCAAAAAATAATCATTATTCAAGTACTTCGTGTTTTTCGTTATGCTCTGTCGTATTTTGGTTCTACACTCTTGAGCTAATGATCTTCACACGAAAGAGTCGCAAGGAGTGTACATAATCCTACAAAAACACTAGGTTTGAGGTTAGAGCGAAAGTGATGGAGAGTACATTTTTAAACAAGCTTGCTATCATCTAATCAATTCACAATTTATTTTGAGGAGTTGAATATTGAAGTTCGAGTGTTTTGAGTTGGAAAAGGCGTTGTGTAAACATGGATTTTTATCACTTCTCAAACCTATGGATTCCAAATACAAAGACTCTATAAAGACCAATCCAATTGTTTGAACAAAAAACTTCGATTATCGTCCCCATCTATTTTGTTTGTCGCCTTCATGGTATTAAAGTTCATGTTCCGGGTCTTGTATCTCAAACAATAGGATCCAAAAATAATCATTATTCAAGTACATCGTGTTTTTCGTTATGCTCTATCGTACCGTTGTTTCTACACTCTTCAGCTAAGTTGGATCTTCACACGAAAGAGTCTCAAGGAGTGCACATAATCCTACAAAAACACTAGGTTTGAGTTTTAGAACGTAGAGAGATGGAGAGTACATTCTTAAACAAGCTTGCTATCATCTAATCAATTCATAATTTGTTTTCAAGAGTTGAACATTGAATTTCGAGAACCGGTTTCGAGGTGGAGAAGGCATTGTGTAAACATGGATTTTCATGATCTCTCGAAGCTATGGATTCCAAATACAAAGACTCTATATAGACTAGTCCAATTGTTTGAACCAAAAACTTTGATTATCTACCCAATCTATTTTCTTTATCGTCTTCATGGTATTAAAGTTGACATCCACGTCTTGTATCTCAAACAATAGGATCAAAAAATAATCATTATTCAAGTACTTCATGTTTTTCGTTATGCTCTATCGTATTTTGCTTTCTACACTCTTGAGCTAGCCGGATCTTCACACGAACGAGTCTCAAGGAGTGCACATAATTCTACAAAAACACTAGGTTTCGGGTTAGAGCGAGAGAGATGGAGAGTACATTCTTAAACAAGCTTGCTATCATCTAATCAATTCACAATTTATTTTGAGGAGTTGAATATTGAAGTTTCCGAGCGCTTTGAGGTGGAGAAGGCGTTGCGTAAACATGGAGTTTTATCACTTCTCAAAACTATGGATTCCAAATACTAAGACTCTATATAGTCCGATCCAATAGTTTGAACCAAAAACTTCGATTATCGTCCCAATCTATTTTCTTTATCGTCTTCATGGTATTAAAGTTTATGTCCGCGTCTTGTATCTCAAACAATAGGATCAAAAAATAATCATTATTCAAGTACTTCGTGTTTTTCGTTATGCTCTATCTTATTTTGGTTTCTACAGTCTTGAGCTAGCTGGATCTTCACACGAAAGAGTCTCATGGAGTGCACGAGAATCCTACAAAAACACTAGGCTTGAGGTTAGAGCGAGAGAGACGGAGAGTACATTTTTAAACAAGCTTGCTATCATCTAATCGATTCACCATTTATTTTAAGGAGTTGAACATTGAATTTCGAGTGCTTTTGAGGTGGAGAAGGCGTTGTGTAAATATGGATTTTTATCACTTCTTAAACCTATGGATTCCAAATATAAAGACTCTATAAAGACCAATCCAATTGTTTGAACAAAAAACTTCGATTACTGTCCCCATCTATTTTGTTTGTCGTCTTCATGGTATTAAAGTTGATGTGTGTGTCTTGTACCTCAACCAATAGGATCAAAAAATCATCATTATTCATGATCTTCGTGTTTTTCGTTGTGGTCCATCGTATTTTGGTTTCTACAGTGAAACTTAGCTAGCCGGGATCTTCAAACGAAAGAGTCCCTACACGGAGTGCACAGAATGCTACAAAAAGACTAGGTTTAAGGTTAAAGCGAGAGAGATGGAGAGTACATTCTTAAACAAGCTTGCTATCATCTATTCAATTCACAATTTGTTTTGAGGAGTTGAACATTGACTTTCTGAGCAGTTTTGAGGTGGAGAAGGCGTTGTGAAAACATGGATTTTCATGATTTCTCAAACCTATGGATTCCAAATACAAAGAATCTATATAGACCACTCCAATTGTTTGAACCAAAAACTTCTATTATCGTCCCCATCTATTTTCTTTGACGTCTTCATGGTATTCAAGTTGATGTCCCCGTCATGTATGTCAAACAATAGGATCAAAAAAATAATCATTATTCAAGTACTTCGTGTTTTTCGTTATGCTCTATCGTATTTTGCTTTCTGCACTCTTGAGCTAGCCGGATCTTCACACGAAAGAGTCTCATGGAGTGTACATGAATTCTACAAAAACACTAGGTTTGAGGTTAGAGCGAGAGAGATGGAGAGTACATTCTTAAACAAGCTTGCTATCATCTAATCAATTCACAATTTATTTTGAGGAGTTGAATATTGAATTTCTGGAGCGCGTTTGAGGTGGAGAAGGCGTTGCGTAAACATGGATTTTTATCACTTCTGAAACCAATGGATTCCAAATACAAAGACTCTATAAAGACCAATCCAATTTTTGAACAAAAAACTTCGATTATCGTCCCCATCTATTTTGTTTGTCGTCTTCATGGTATTAAAGTTGATGTCGCATCTTCTGATCTCAAACAATAGGATCCAAAAATAATCATTATTCCGTACATCGTGTTTTTTGTTATGCTATATCGTCTCGTTGTTTCTACACTCTTCGCCCAAGTGGATTCTGCACACGAAAGAGTCTCCCGCGTGAGTGCACATAATCCTGCAAAAACACTAAAGTTTGAGTTTCAGAGCGAGAGAGATGGAGCGTACATTCTTAAACAAGCTTCGCTATCATCTAATCAATTCACAATTTGTTTTCAAGAGTTGAACATTGAATTTCGAGCGAGCTTTTGAGGTGGAGAAGGCATCGTGTAAACATGGATTTTTATCACTTCTCAAACCGATGGATTCCAAATACAAAGACTCTATAAAAGACCAATCCAATTGTTTGAACAAAAAACTTCGATTCCCGTCCCCATCTATTTTGTTTGTCGTCTTCATGGTATTAAAGTCGATGTGTGTGTATCTCAACCAATAGGATCAAAAAATCATCATTATTCATGTACTTCGTGTTTTTCGTTATGGTCTATCGTATTTTGGTTTCTACAGGCTTGAGCTAGCTGGATCTTCAAACGAAAGAGTCTCACGGAGTGCACAGAATCCTACAAAAAGACTAGGTTTAAGGTTAAAGCGAGAGAGATGGAGAGTACATTCTTAAACAAGCTTGCTATCATCTAATCAATTCACAATTTGTTTTGAGGAGTTGAACATTGACTTTCTGAGCAGCTTTTGAGGTGGAGAAGGTGTTTGTGAAAACATGGATTTTCATGATTTCTCAAACCTACGGATACCAAATACAAAGAAAAGAATCTATATACACCACTCCAATTGTTTGAACCATCTATTATCGTCCCCATCTATTTTCTGACGTCTTCATGGTATTCAAATTGATGTCCCCGTCTCGTATGTCAAACAATGTGATCAAAAAATAATCATTATTCAAGTACTTCGTGTTTTTCGTTATGCTCTATCGTATTTTGGCTTTCTACACTCCCCTGACAGCTGTCGGATCTTCGCACGAAGGAGTCTCAAGGAGTGTACATAATTCACAAAAACACTAGGTTTGAGGTCAGAGCGAGAGAGATGGAGAGTACATTCTTAAACAAAGCTTACTATCATCTAATCAATTCACAATTTATTTTGAGGAGTTGAATATGAAGTCTAAGTGCGCTTGAGGGAGGAGGCGTTGCGTAAACATGGATTTTTATCACTCTCAAACCTCTGGATTCCAAATACAAAGACTCTATAAAGACCAATCCCAATTTTTTGAACAAAAAACTTCGATTACCGTCCCCATCTATTTTGTTTGTCGTCTTCATGGTATTAAAGTTGATGTCCGCATCTTCTATCTCAAACAATAGGATCCAAAAATAATCATTATTCCCGTACATCGTGTTTTTTGTTATGCTATATCTTACCGTTGTTTCTACACTCTTGGGCTAGCCGGATCTTCACACGAAAGAGTCTCATGGAGTGCACATAATCCTACAAAAACACTAGGTTTGAGTTTAGAGCGAGAGAGACGGAGAGTACATTCTTAAACAAGCTTGCTATCATCTAATCAATTCACAATTTGTTTTCAAGAGTTGAACATTGAATTTCTGGAAAGCGCTTTTGAGGTGGAGAAGGCATTGTGTAAACATGGATTTTCATGATCTCTCAAAGCTATGGATTCCAAATACAAAGACTCTATAAAGACTAGTCCAATTGTTTGAACCAAAAACTTCGATTATCGACTCAATCTATTTTCTTTATCGTCTTCATGGTATTAAAGTTGACATCCACGTCTTGTATCTCAAACAATAGGATCAAAAAATAATCATTATTCAAGTACTTCGTGTTTTTCGTTATGCTCTATCGTATTTTGCTTTCTAAAACTTTCTTGAAGCTAGGCTGGATCTTCACACGAAAGAGTCTTATGGAGTGCACTGAGAATCCTACAAAAACACTAGGCTTGAGGTTAGAGCGAGAGAGATGGAGAGTACATTTTTAAACAAGCTTGCTATCATCTAATCAATTCACCATTTATTTTAAGGAGTTGAACATTGAATTTCTGAGCAGTTTTGAGGTGGAGAAGGCGTTGTGTAAATATGGATTTTTATCACTTCTCAAAACTATGGATTCCAAATACTAAGACTCTATATAGTCCAGTCCAATAGTTTGAACCAAAAACTTCGATTATCGTCCCAATCTATTTTCTTTATCGTCTTCATGGTATTAAAGTTTATGTCCGCGTCTTGTATCTCAAACAATAGGATCAAAAAATAATCATTATTCAAGTACTTCGTGTTTTTCGTTATGCTCCATCTTATTTTGGTTTCTACGGCCTTGAGCTAACAATCTTCACACGAAAGAGTCTCATGGAGTGCACAGAATCCTACAAAAACACTAGGCTTGAGGTTAGGAGCGAGAGAGACGGAGAGTACATTTTTAAACAAGCTTGCTATCATCTAATCGATTCACCATTTATTTTAAGGAGTTGAACATTGAATTTCTGAGCCGTTTTGAGGTGGAGAAGGCGTTGTGTAAATATGGATTTTTATCACTTCTCAAACCTATGGATTCCAAATACAAAGACTCTATAAAGACCAATCCAATTGTTTGAACAAAAACTTCGATTATCGTCCCCATCTATTTTGTTTGTCATCTTCATGGTATTAAAGTTGATGTGTGTGTCTTGTATCTCAACCAATAGGATCAAAAAATCATCATTATTCATGTACTTCGTGTTTTTCGTTATGGTCTATCGTATTTTTGTTTCTACGATGCTTGAGCTAGCCGGATCTTCAAACGAAAGAGTCTCACGGGAGTGCACGTAATCCTACAAAAAGACTAGGTTTAAGGTTAAAGCGAGAGAGATGGAGAGTACATTCTTAAACAAGCTTGCTATCATCTAATCAATTCACAATTTGTTTTGAGGAGTTGAACATTGACTTTCGAGCGTTTTGAGGTGGAGAAGGCGTTGTGAAAACATGGATTTTCATGATTTCTCAAACCTATGGATTCCAAATACAAAGACTCTATATAGACCACTCCAATTGGTTGAACCAAAAACTTCTATTATCGTCCCCATCTATTTTCATTGACGTCTTCATGGTATTAAAGTTGATGTCCGCGTCTTGTATGTCAAACAATAGGATCAAAAAATAATCATTATTCAAGTACTTCGTGTTTTTCGTTATGCTCTATCTTATTTTGGTTTCTACGATCTTGAGCTAGTCGGATCTTCACACGAAAGAGTCTCATGGAGTGCACATGGAATCCTACAAAAACACTAGGCTTGAGGTTAGAGCGAGAGAGAAGGAGAGTACATTTTTAAACAAGCTTGCTATCATCTAATCGATTCACCATTTATTTTAAGGAGTTGAACATTGAATTTCTGAGCAGTTTTGAGGTGGAGAAGGCGTTGTGTAAATATGGATTTTTATCACTTCTCAAACCTATGGATTCCAAATACAAAGACTCTATAAAGACCAATCCAATTGTTTGAACAAAAAACTTCGATTACTGTCCCCATCTATTTTGTTTGTCGTCTTCATGGTATTAAAGTTGAGTGTGTGTCTTGTATCTCAACCAATAGGATCAATAAATCATCATTATTCATGTACTTCGTGTTTTTCGTTATGGTCTATCGTATTTTGGTTTCTACGGGCTTGAGCTAGCTGGATCTTCAAACGAAAGAGTCTCACGGAGTGTACGTAATCCTACAAAAAGACTAGGTTTAAGGTTAAAGCGAGAGAGATGGAGAGTACATTCTTAAACAAGCTTGCTATCATCTAATCAATTCACAATTTGTTTTGAGGAGTTGAACATTGACTTTCTGAGCAGTTTTGAGGTGGAGAAGGCGTTGTGAAAACATGGATTTTCATGATTTCTCAAACCTATGGATTCCAAATACAAAGACTCTATATAGACCACTCCAATTGTTTGAACCAAAAACTTCTATTATCGTCCCCATCTATTTTCATTGACGTCTTCATGGTATTAAAGTTGATGTCCGCGTCTTGTATGTCAAACAATAGGATCAAAAAATAATCATTATTCAAGTACTTCGTGTTTTTCGTTATGCTCTATCTTATTTTGCTTTCTACAGTCTTGAGCTAGCTGGATCTTCACACGAAAGAGTCTCATGGAGTGCATTGAATCCTACAAAAACACTAGGCTTGAGGTTAGTGCGAGAGAGAAGGAGAGTACATTTTTAAACAAGCTTGCTATCATCTAATCGATTCACCATTTATTTTGAGGAGTTGAACATTGAATTTCTGAGCAGTTTTGAGGTGGAGAAGGCGTTGTGTAAATATGGATTTTTATCACTTCTCAAACCTATGGATTCCAAATACCAAGACTCTATAAAGACCAATCCAATTGTTTGAACAAAAAACTTCGATTATCGTCCCCATCTATTTTGTTTGTCGTCTTCATGGTATTAAAGTTGATGTGTGTGTCTTGTATCGCAACCAATAGGATCAAAAAATCATCATTATTCATGTACTTCGTGTTTTTCGTTATGGTCTATCGTATTTTGGTTTCTACAGGCTTGAGCTAGCTGGATCTTCAAACGAAAGAGTCTCACGGAGTGCACAGAATCCTACAAAAAGACTAGGTTTAAGGTTAAAGCGAGAGAGATGGAGAGTACATTCTTAAACAAGCTTGCTATCATCTAATCAATTCACAATTTGTTTTGAGGAGTTGAACATTGACTTTCTGAGCGCTTTGAGGTGGAGAAGGCGTTGTGAAAACATGGATTTTCATGATTTCTCAAACCTATGGATTCCAAATACAAAGACTCTATATAGACCACTCCAATTGTTTGAACCAAAAACTTCTATTATCGTCCCCATCTATTTTCATTGACGTCTTCATGGTATTAAAGTTGATGTCCGCGTCTTGTATGTCAAACAATAGGATCAAAAAATAATCATTATTCAAGTACTTCGTGTTTTTCGTTATGCTCTATCTTATTTTGCTTTATACAGTCTTGAGCTAGCTGGATCTTCACACGAAAGAGTCTCATGGAGTGCACAGAATCCTACAAAAACACTAGGCTTGAGGTTAGAGCGAGAGAGAAGGAGAGTACATTTTTAAACAAGCTTGCTATCATCTAATCGATTCACCATTTATTTTGAGGAGTTGAACATTGAATTTATGAGCAGTTTTGAGGTGGAGAAGGCGTTGTGTAAATATGGATTTTTATCACTTCTCAAACCTATGGATTCCAAATACAAAGACTCTATAAAGACCAATCCAATTGTTTGAACAAAAAACTTCGATATCGTCCCCGTCTATTTTGTTTGTCGTCTTCATGGTATTAAAGTTGATGTGTGTGTCTTGTATCGCAACCAATAGGATCAAAAAATCATCATTATTCATGTACTTCGTGTTTTTCGTTATGGTCTATCGTATTTTGGTTTCTACAGGCTTGCGCTAGCCGGATCTTCAAACGAAAGAGTCTCACGGAGTGCAATGTAATCCTACAAAAAGACTAGGTTTAAGGTTAAAGCGAGAGAGATGGAGAGTACATTCTTAAACAAGCTTGCTATCATCTAATCAATTCACAATTTGTTTTGAGGAGTTGAACATTGACTTTCTGAGCAGTTTTGAGGTGGAGAAGGCGTTGTGAAAACATGGATTTTCATGATTTCTCAAACCTATGGATTCCAAATACAAAGACTCTATATAGACCACTCCAATTGTTTGAACCAAAAACTTCTATTATCGTCCCCATCTATTTTCATTGACGTCTTCATGGTATTAAAGTTGATGTCCGCGTCTTGTATGTCAAACAATAGGATCAAAAAATAATCATTATTCAAGTACTTCGTGTTTTTCGTTATGCTCTATCTTATTTTGCTTTATACAAGTCTTGAGCTAGCCGGATCTTCACACGAAAGAGTCTCATGGAGTGCACAGAATCCTACAAAAACACTAGGCTTGAGGTTAGAGCGAGAGAGAAGGAGAGTACATTTTTAAACAAGCTTGCTATCATCTAATCGATTCACCATTTATTTTGAGGAGTTGAACATTGAATTTATGAGCAGCTTTGAGGTGGAGAAGGCGTTGTGTAAATATGGATTTTTATCACTTCTCAAACCTATGGATTCCAAATACAAAGACTCTATAAAGACCAATCAATTGTTTGAACAAAAAACTTCGATCATCGTCCCCGTCTATTTTGTTTGTCGTCTTCATGGTATTAAAGTTGATGTGTGTGTCTTGTATCGCAACCAATAGGATCAAAAAATCATCATTATTCATGTACTTCGTGTTTTTCGTTATGGTCTATCGTATTTTGGTTTCTACGTGCTTGCGCTAGCTGGATCTTCAAACGAAAGAGTCTCACGGAGTGCACGAGTAATCCTACAAAAAGACTAGGTTTAAGGTTAAAGCGAGAGAGATGGAGAGTACATTCTTAAACAAGCTTGCTATCATCTAATCAATTCACAATTTGTTTTGAGGAGTTGAACATTGACTTTCTCGAGCAGATTTTGAGGTGGAGAAGGCGTTGTGAAAACATGGATTTTCATGATTTCTCAAACCTATGGATTCCAAATACAAAGACTCTATATAGACCACTCCAATTGTTTGAACCAAAAACTTCTATTATCGTCCCCATCTATTTTCATTGACGTCTTCATGGTATTCAAGTTGATGTCCGCGTCTTGTATGTCAAACAATAGGATCAAAAAATAATCATTATTCAAGTACTTCGTGTTTTTCGTTATGCTCTATCTTATTTTGCTTTCTACGAGTCTTGAGCTAGCTGGATCTTCACACGAAAGAGTCTCATGGAGTGCACAGAATCCTACAAAAACACTAGGCTTGAGGTTAGAGCGAGAGAGACGGAGAGTACATTTTTAAACAAGCTTGCTATCATCTAATCGATTCACCATTTATTTTAAGGAGTTGAACATTGAATTTATCGAGCGGTTTTGAGGTGGAGAAGGCGTTGTGTAAATATGGATTTTTATCACTTCTCAAACCTATGGATTCCAAATACAAAGACTCTATAAAGACCAATCCAATTGTTTGAACAAAAAACTTCGATTACTGTCCCCATCTATTTTGTTTGTCGTCTTCATGGTATTAAAGTTGATGTGTGTGTCTTGTATCTCAACCAATAGGATCAATAAATCATCATTATTCATGTACTTCGTGTTTTTCGTTATGGTCTATCGTATTTTGGTTTCTACAGGCTTGAGCTAGCTGGATCTTCAAACGAAAGAGTCTCACGGAGTGCACAGAATCCTACAAAAAGACTAGGTTTAAGGTTAAAGCGAGAGAGATGGAGAGTACATTCTTAAACAAGCTTGCTATCATCTAATCAATTCACAATTTGTTTTGAGGAGTTGAACATTGACTTTTCGAGCAGTTTTGAGGTGGAGAAGGCGTTGTGAAAACATGGATTTTCATGATTTCTCAAACCTATGGATTCCAAATACAAAGACTCTATATAGACAACTCCAATTGTTTGAACCAAAAACTTCTATTATCGTCCCCATCTATTTTCATTGACGTCTTCATGGTATTAAAGTTGATGTCCGCGTCTTGTATGTCAAACAATAGGATCAAAAAATAATCATTATTCAAGTACTTCGTGTTTTTCGTTATGCTCTATCTTATTTTGCTTTCTACGAGTCTTGAGCTAGCTGGATCTTCACACGAAAGAGTCTCATGGAGTGCACAGGGAATCCTACAAAAACACTAGGCTTGAGGTTAGTGCGAGAGAGAAGGAGAGTACATTTTTAAACAAGCTTGCTATCATCTAATCGATTCACCATTTATTTTGAGGAGTTGAACATTGAATTTCTGAGTGCGCTTTGAGGTGGAGAAGGCGTTGTGTAAATATGGATTTTTATCACTTCTCAAACCTATGGATTCCAAATACAAAGACTCTATAAAGACCAATCCAATTGTTTGAACAAAAAACTTCGATTACTGTCCCCATCTATTTTGTTTGTCGTCTTCATGGTATTAAAGTTGATGTGTGTGTCTTGTATCGCAACCAATAGGATCAAAAAATCATCATTATTCATGTACTTCGTGTTTTTCGTTATGGTCTATCGTATTTTGGTTTCTACAGGCTTGAGCTAGCTGGATCTTCAAACGAAAGAGTCTCACGGAGTGCACAGAATCCTACAAAAAGACTAGGTTTAAGGTTAAAGCGAGAGAGATGGAGAGTACATTCTTAAACAAGCTTGCTATCATCTAATCAATTCACAATTTGTTTTGAGGAGTTGAACATTGACTTTCTGAGCAGTTTTGAGGTGGAGAAGGCGTTGTGAAAACATGGATTTTCATGATTTCTAAAACCTATGGATTCAAAATACAACGACTCTATATAGACCACTCCAATTGTTTGAACCAAAAACTTCTATTATCGTCCCCATCTATTTTCATTGACGTCTTCATGGTATTCAAGTTGATGTCCGCGTCTTGTATGTCAAACAATAGGATCAAAAAAATAATCATTATTCAAGTACTTCGTGTTTTTCGTTATGCTCTATCTTATTTTGGTTTCTACAGTCTTCTGAGCTAGGCTGGATCTTCACACGAAAGAGTCTCATGGAGTGCACGTAATCCTACAAAAACACTAGGCTTGAGGTTAGAGCGAGAGAGACGGAGAGTACATTTTTAAACAAGCTTGCTATCATCTAATCGATTCACCATTTATTTTAAGGAGTTGAACATTGAATTTCTGAGCAGTTTGAGGTGGAGAAGGCGTTGTGTAAATATGGATTTTTATCACTTCTCAAACCTATGGATTCCAAATACAAAGACTCTATAAAGACCAATCCAATTGTTTGAACAAAAACTTCGATTATCGTCCCCATCTATTTTGTTTGTCGTCTTCATGGTATTAAAGTTGATGTGTGTGTCTTGTATCTCAACCAATAGGATCAATAAATCATCATTATTCATGTACTTCGTGTTTTTCGTTATGGTCTATCGTATTTTGGTTTCTACTGTGCTTGAGCTAGCCTGGATCTTCGAACGAAAGAGTCTCACGGAGTGCAATAATCCTACAAAAAGACTAGGTTTAAGGTTAAAGCGAGAGAGATGGAGAGTACATTCTTAAACAAGCTTGCTATCATCTAATCAATTCACAATTTGTTTTGAGGAGTTGAACATTGACTTTCGAGCGAGTTTTGAGGTGGAGAAGGCGTTGTGTAAACATGGATTTTCATGATCTCTCAAAACAATGGATTCCAAATACAAAGACTCTATATAGACCACTCCAATTGTTTGAACCAAAAACTTCGATTATCTATCCAATCTATTTTCTTTATCGTCTTCATGGTATTAAAGTTGACATCCTCGTCTTGTATCTCAAACAATAGGATCAAAAAATCATCATTATTCATGTACTTCGTGTTTTTCGTTATGGTCTATCGTATTTTGGTTTCTACGGTGCTTGAGCTAGCCGGATCTTCACACGAAAGAGTCTGCACGGAGTGCACGAAATCCTACAAAAAGACTAGGTTTAAGGTTAGAGTGAGAGAGATGGAGAGTACATTCTTAAACAAGCTTGCTATCATCTAATCAATTCACAATCTATTTGGAGGAGTTGAATATTGAAGTTCTGAGCAATTTTGAGGTGGAGAAGGCGTTGCGTAAACATTGATTTTTATCACTTCTCAAACCTATGGATTCCAAATACTAAGACTCTATATAGTCCAGTCCAATTGTTTGAACCAAAAATTTCGATTATCGTCCCAATCTATTTTCTTTATCGTCTTCATGGTATTAAAGTTTATGTCCGCGTCTTGTATCTCAAACAATAGGATCAAAAAATAATCATTATTCAAGTACTTCCTGTTTTTCGTTATGCTCTATCTTATTTTGGTTTCTACAGTTTTGAGCTAGTTGGATCTTCACACGAAAGAGTCTCATGGAGTGCACAGAATCCTATAAAAACACTAGGTTTGAGGTTAGAGCGAGAGAGATGGAGAGTACATTTTTAAAGAAGCTTGCTATCATCTAATCAATTCACAATTTATTTTAAGGAGTTGAACATTGAATTTTCGAGCGGTTTTGAGGTGGAGAAGGCGTTGTGTAAACATGGATTTTTATCACTTCTCAAACCTATGGATTCCAAATACAAAGACTCTATAAAGACCAATCCAATTGTTTGAACAAAAACTTCGATTATCGTCCCCATCTATTTTGTTTTGTCATCTTCATGGTATTAAAGTTGATGTGTGTGTCTTGTATCTCAAACAATAGGATCAAAAAATCATCATTATTCATGTACTTCGTGTTTTTCGTTATGGTCTATCTTATTTTGGTTTCTGCGTGCTCGAGCTAGCCGGATCTTCACACGAAAGAGTCTCATGGAGTGCACAGAACCCTACAAAAAGACTAGGCTTGAGGTTAGAGCGAGAGAGATGGAGAGTACATTTTTAAACAAGCTTGCTATCATCTAATCAATTCACCATTTATTTTAAGGAGTTGAACATTGAATTTCCGAGCGCTTTGAGGTGGAGAAGGCATTGTGTAAATATGGATTTTCATCACCTCTCAAACCTATGGATTCCAAATACCAAAGACTCTATATAGACCAATCCAATTGTTTGAACCAAAAACTTCAATTACTCTACCCCATCTATTTTTTTTATCGTCTTCATGGTATTAAAGTTGACGTCCGCGTCTTGTATCTCAAACAATAGGATAAAAAAATCATCATTATTCATGTACTTTGTGTTTTTCGTTATGGTCTATCGTATTTTGGTTTCTACAGGCTTGAGCTAGCTGGATCTTCACACGAAAGAGTCTCACGGAGAGCACAGAACCCTACAAAAAGACTAGGTTTAAGGTTAGAGTGAGAGAGATGGAGAGTACATTCTTAAACAAGCTTGCTATCATCTAATCAATTCACAATTTATTTTGAGGAGTTGAACATTGAACTTTCGAGCAGCTTTTGAGGTGGAGAAGGCATTGTGTAAACATGGATTTTCATGATCTCTCAAAACAATGGATTCCAAATACAAAGACTCTATATAGACCAATCCAATTGTTTGAACCAAAAACTTCAATTATCTATCCAATCTATTTTCTTTATCGTCTTCATGGTATTAAAGTTGACATCCTCGTCTTGTATCTCAAACAATAGGATCAAAAAATCATCATTATTCATGTACTTCGTGTTTTTCGTTATGGTCTATCGTATTTTGGTTTCTACAAAGCTTGAGCTAGCCGGATCTTCACACGAAAGAATCTCACGAGTGCACGAATCCTACAAAAAGACTAGGTTTAAGGTTAGAGTGAGAGAGATGGAGAGTACATTCTTAAACAAGCTTGCTATCATCTAATCAATTCACAATCTATTTGGAGGAGTTGAATATTGAAGTTCCGAGCAATTTTGAGGTGGAGAAGGCTTGCGTAAACATTGATTTTTATCACTTCTCAAACCTATGGATTCCAAATACTAAGACTCTATACTAGTCCAATCTAATTGTTTGAACCAAAAATTTCGATTATCGTCCCAATCTATTTTCTTTATTGTCTTCATGGTATTAAAGTTTATGTCCGCGTCTTCGTATCTCAAACAATAGGATCAAAAAATAATCATTATTCAAGTACTTCCTGTTTTTCGTTATGCTCTATCTTATTTTGGTTTCTACCTTTGAGCTAGTTGGATCTTCACACGAAAGAGTCTCATGGAGTGCACAGAATCCTATAAAAACACTAGGTTTGAGGTTAGAGCGATAGAGATGGAGAGTACATTTTTAAAGAAGCTTGCTATCATCTAATCAATTCACAATTTATTTTAAGGAGTTGAACATTGAATTTTGAGCGTTTGAGGTGGAGAAGGCGTTGTGTAAACATGGATTTTTATCACTTCTCAAACCTATGGATTCCAAATACAAAGACTCTATAAAGACCAATCCAATTGTTTGAACAAAAAACTTCGATTACCGTCCCCATCTATTTTGTTTTGTCATCTTCATGGTATTAAAGTTGATGTGTGTGTCTTGTATCTCAAACAATAGGATAAAAAATCATCATTATTCATGTACTTTGTGTTTTTCGTTATGGTCTATCGTATTTTGGTTTCTACGTGCTTGAGTATGATCTTCACACGAAAGAGTCTCACGGAGAGCACGTAACCCTACAAAAAGACTAGGTTTAAGGTTAGAGTGAGAGAGATGGAGAGTACATTCTTAAACAAGCTTGCTATCATCTAATCAATTCACAATTTATTTTGAGGAGTTGAACATTGAATTTTCGAGCGCTTTGAGGTGGAGAAGGCATTGTGTAAACATGGATTTTCATGATCTCTCAAAACTATGGATTCCAAATACAAAGACTCTATATAGACCGTCCAATTGTTGAACCAAAAACTTCAATTATCTATCCAATCTATTTTCTTTATCGTCTTCATGGTATTAAAGTGACATCCTCGTCTTGTATCTCAAACAATAGGATAAAAAAATCATCATTATTCATGTACTTTGTGTTTTTCGTTATGGTCTATCGTATTTTGGTTTCTACGAGCTTGAGCTAGCTGGATCTTCACACGAAAGAGTCTCACGGAGAGCACAGAACCCTACAACAAGACTAGGTTTAAGGTTAGAGTGAGAGAGATGGAGAGTACATTCTTAAACAAGCTTGCTATCATCTAATCAATTCACAATTTATTTTGAGGAGTTGAACATTGAATTTTCGAAGCGTTTTGAGGTGGAGAAGGCATTGTGTAAACATGGATTTTCATGATCTCTCAAAACTATGGATTCCAAATACAAAGACTCTATATAGACCAGTCCAATTGTTTGAACCAAAAACTTCAATTATCTATCCAATCTATTTTCTTTATCGTCTTCATGGTATTAAAGTTGACATCCTCGTCTTGTATCTCAAACAATAGGATCAAAAAATCATCATTATTCATGTACTTCGTGTTTTTCGTTATGGTCTATCGTATTTTGGTTTCTACGAGCTTGAGCTAGTTTGGATCTTCACACGAAAGAGTCTCACAGTGCACGAGAATCCTACAAAAAGACTAGGTTTAAGGTTAGAGTGAGAGAGATGGAGAGTACATTCTTAAACAAGCTTGCTATCATCTAATCAATTCATAATCTATTTGGAGGAGTTGAATATTGAAGTTCTGAGCAATTTTGAGGTGGAGAAGGCGTTGCGTAAACATTGATTTTTATCACTTCTCAAACCTATGGATTCCAAATACTAAGACTCTATATAGTCCAGTCCAATTGTTTGAACCAAAAAATCCGATTATCGTCCCAATCTATTTTCTTTATCGTCTTCATGGTATTAAAGTTTATGTCCGCTTCTTGTATCTCAAACAATAGGATCAAAAAATAATCATTATTCAAGTACTTCGTGTTTTTCGTTATGCTCTATCTTATTTTGGTTTCTACGAGTTTGAGCTAGCTGGATCTTCACACGAAAGAGTCTCATGGAGTGCACAGAATCCTATAAAAACACTAGGTTTGAGGTTCGAGCGAGAGAGATGGAGAGTACATTTTTAAACAAGCTTGCTATCATCTAATCAATTCACAATTTATTTTAAGGAGTTTAACATTGAATTTCTGAGCAGTTTTGAGGTGGAGAAGGCGTTGTGTAAACATGGATTTTTATCACTTCGCAAACCTATGGATTCCAAATACAAAGACTCTATAAAGACCAATCCAATTGTTTGAACAAAAAAATTCTATTACCATCCCCATCTATTTTGTTTTGTCGTCTTCATGGTATTAAAGTTGATGTGTGTGTCTTCTATCTCAAACAATAGGATCAAAAAATCATCATTATTCATGTACTTCGTGTTTTTCGTTATGGTCTATCGTATTTTGGTTTCTACGAGCTTGAGCTAGCTGGATCTTCACACGAAAGAGTCTCACGGAGTGCACAGAATCCTACAAAAAGACTAGGTTTAAGGTTAGAGTGAGAGAGATGGAGAGTACATTCTTAAACAAGCTTGCTATCATCTAATCAATTCACAATTTATTTTGAGGAGTTGAACATTGAATTTGAGCGAGCTTTTGAGGTGGAGAAGGCATTTTGTAACCATGGATTTTCATGATCTCTCAAAACTATGGATTCCAAATACAAAGACTCTATATAGACCAGTCCAATTGTTTGAACCAAAAACTTCGATTATCGACCCAATCTATTTTCTTTATCGTCTTCATGGTATTAAAGTTGACATCCGCGTGTTGTATCTCAAACAATAGGATCAAAAAATAATCATTAATTCAAGTACTTCGTGTTTTTCGTTATGCTCTATCGTATTTTGCTTTCTACACTCTTGAGCTAGCCGGATCTTCACACGAAAGAGTCTCAAGGAGTGCACATAATTCTACAAAAACACTAGGTTTGAGGTTAGAGCGAGAGAGATTGAGAGTACATTCTTAAACAAGCTTGCTATCATCTAATCAATTCACAATTTATTTTGAGGAGTTGAATAATAAAGTTCTGAGCCGGTTTTGAGGTGGAGAAGGCGTTGCGTAAACATGGATTTTTATCACTTCTCAAACCTATGGATTCCAAATAGTAAGACTTTATATAGTCCAAATTCCAATTATTTGAACCAAAAACTTCGATTATCGTCCCAATCTATTTTCTTTATCGTCTTCATTGTATTAAAGTTTATGTCCGCGTCTTGTATCTCAAACAATAGGATCAAAAAATAATCATTATTCAAGTACTTCGTGTTTTTCGTTATGCTCCATCTTATTTTGGTTTCTACAGCTTTTGAGCTAGCTGGATCTTCACACGAAAGAGTCTCATGGAGTGCATAGAATCCTACAAAAACACTAGGTTTGAGGTTCGAGCGAGAGAGATGGAGAGTACGTTTTTAAACAAGCTTGCTATCATCTAATCAATTAACAATTTATTTTAAGGAGTTGAACATTGAATTCTGAGCGCTTTGAGGTGGAGAAGGCGTTGTGTAAACATGGATTTTTATCACTTCTCAAACCTATGGATTCCAAATACTAAGACTCTATAAAGACCAATCCAATTGTTTGAAAAAAAAAAACTTCGATTACCGTCCCCATCTATTTTGTTTTGTCGTCTTCATGGTATTAAAGTTGATGTGTGTGTCTTGTATCTCAAACAATAGGATCAAAAAATAATCATTATTCATGTACTTCGTGTTTTTCGTTATGGTCTATCGTATTTTGGTTTCTACGAGCTTGAGCTAGCTGGATCTTCACACGAAAGAGTCTCACAGAGTGCACGTAATCCTACAAAAAGACTAGGTTTAAGGTTAGAGTGAGAGAGATGGAGAGTACATTCTTAAACAAGCTTGCTATCATCTAATCAATTCACAATTTATTTTGAGGAGTTGAACATTGAATTTCGAGCGCTTTGAGGTGGAGAAGGCATTTTGTAAACATGGATTTTCATGATCTCTCAAAACTATGGATTCCAAATACAAAGACTCTATATATACAATCCAATTGTTTGAACCAAAAACTTCGATTATCGACCCAATCTATTTTCTTTATCGTCTTCATGGTATTAAAGTTGACATCCGCGTGTTGTATCTCAAACAATAGGATCAAAAAATAATCATTATTCAAGTACTTCGTGTTTTTCGTTATGCTCTATCGTATTTTGCTTTCTACACTCTTGAGCTAGCCGGATCTTCACACGAAAGAGTCTCAAGGAGTGCACATAATTCTACAAAAACACTAGGTTTGAGGTTAGAGCGAGAGAGATTTAGAGTACATTCTTAAACAAGCTTGCTATCATCTAATCAATTCACAATTTATTTTGAGGAGTTGAATATTGAAGTTCTGAGCAGTTTTGAGGTGGAGAAGGCGTTGCGTAAACATGGATTTTTATCACTTCTCAAACCTATGGATTCCAAATAGTAAGACTTTATATAGTCCATTCCAATTGTTTGAACCAAAAACTTCGATTATCGTCCCAATCTATTTTCTTTATCGTCTTCATTGTATTAAAGTTTATGTCCGCGTCTTGTATCTCAAACAATAGGATCAAAAAATAATCATTATTCAAGTACTTCGTGTTTTTCGTTATGCTCTATCTTATTTTGGTTTCTACAGTTTTGAGCTAGCTGGATCTTCACACGAAAGAGTCTCATGGAGTGCACAGAATCCTACAAAAACACTAGGTTTGAGGTTCGAGCGAGAGAGATGGAGAGTATGTTTTTAAACAAGCTTGCTATCATCTAATCAATTAACAATTTATTTTAAGGAGTTGAACATTGAATTTTCGAGCAGGTTTGAGGTGGAGAAGGCGTTGTGTAAACATGGATTTTTATCACTTCTCAAACCTATGGATTCCAAATACTAAGACTCTATAAAGACCAATCCAATTGTTTGAAAAAAAAACTTCGATTACCGTCCCCATCTATTTTGTTTTGTCGTCTTCATGGTATTAAAGTTGATGTGTGTGTCTTGTATCTCAAACAATAGGATCAAAAAATAATCATTATTCATGTACTTCGTGTTTTTCGTTATGGTCTATCGTATTTTGGTTTCTACGAGCTTGAGCTAGTTGGATCTTCACACGAAAGAGTCTCACGAGTGCACGAATCCTACAAAAAGACTAGGTTTAAGGTTAGAGTGAGAGAGATGGAGAGTACATTCTTAAAGAAGCTTGCTATCATCTAATCAATTCATAATTTATTTTGAGGAGTTGAACATTGAATTTCGAGCGCTTTGAGGTGGAGAAGGCATTTTGTAAACATGGATTTTCATGATCTCTCAAAACTATGGATTCCAAATACAAAGACTCTATATAGACCGGTCCAATTGTTTGAACCAAAAACTTCGATTATCGACCCAATCTATTTTCTTTATCGTCTTCATGGTATTAAAGTTGACATCCGCGTGTTGTATCTCAAACAATAGGATCAAAAAATAATCATTATTCAAGTACTTCGTGTTTTTCGTTATGCTCTATCGTATTTTGCTTTCTACACTCTTGAGCTAGCTGGATCTTCACACGAAAGAGTCTCAACGAGTGCACATAATTCTACAAAAACACTAGGTTTGAGGTTAGAGCGAGAGAGATTGAGAGTACATTCTTAAACAAGCTTGCTATCATCTAATCAATTCACAATTTATTTTGAGGAGTTGAATATTGAAGTTTCGAGCGTTTTGAGGTGGAGAAGGCGTTGCGTAAACATGGATTTTTATCACTTCTAAAACCTATGGATTCCAAATAGTAAGACTTTATATAGTCCAGTCAATTGTTTGAACCAAAAACTTCGATTATCGTCCCAATCTATTTTCTTTATCGTCTTCATTGTATTAAAGTTTATGTCCGCGTCTTGTATCTCAAACAATAGGATCAAAAAATAATCATTATTCAAGTACTTCGTGTTTTTCGTTATGCTCTATCTTATTTTGGTTTCTACAGTTTTGAGCTATTTGGATCTTCACACGAAAGAGTCTCATGGAGTGCACGAGAATCCTACAAAAACACTAGGTTTGAGGTTCGAGCGAGAGAGATGGAGAGTACGTTTTTAAACAAGCTTGCTATAATCTAATCAATTAACAATTTATTTTAAGGAGTTGAACATTGACTTTCTGAGCAGTTTTTGAGGTGGAGAAGGCGTTGTGTAAACATGGATTTTTATCACTTCTCAAACCTATGGATTCCAAATACAAAGACTCTATAAAGACCAATCCAATTGTTTGAAAAAAAAACTTCGATTACCGTCCCCATCTATTTTGTTTTGTCGTCTTCATGGTATTAAAGTTGATGTGTATGTCTTGTATCTCAAACAATAGGATCAAAAAATAATCATTATTCATGTACTTCGTGTTTTTCGTTATGGTCTATTGTATTTTGGTTTCTACAGGCTTGAGCTAGCTGGATCTTCACACGAAAGAGTCTCACAGAGTGCACAGAATCCTACAAAAAGACTAGGTTTAAGGTTAGAGTGAGAGAGATGGAGAGTACATTCTTAAACAAGCTTGTTATCATCTAATCAATTCACAATTTATTTTGAGGAGTTGAACATTGAATTTCTGAGCAGTTTTGAGGTGGAGAAGGCATTTTGTAAACATGGATTTTCATGATCTCTCAAAACTATGGATTCCAAATACAAAGACTCTATATAGACCGGTCCAATTGTTTGAACCAAAAACTTCGATTATCGACCCAATCTATTTTCTTTATCGTCTTCATGGTATTAAAGTTGACATCCGCGTGTTGTATCTCAAACAATAGGATCAAAAAATAATCATTATTCAAGCACTTCGTGTTTTTCGTTATGCTCTATCGTATTTTGCTTTCTACACTCTTGAGCTAGCTGGATCTTCACACGAAAGAGTCTCAAGGAGTGCACATAATTCTACAAAAACACTAGGTTTGAGGTTAGAGCGAGAGAGATTGAGAGTACATTATAAAACAAGCTTGCTATCATCTAATCAATTCACAATTTATTTTGAGGAGTTGAATATTGAAGTTCGAGCGGTTTTGAGGTGGAGAAGGCGTTGCGTAAACATGGATTTTTATCACTTCTCAAACCTATGGATTCCAAATACTAAGACTTTATATAGTCCAGTCCAATTGTTTGAACCAAAAACTTCGATTATCGTCCCAATCTATTTTCTTTATCGTCTTCATTGTATTAAAGTTTATGTCCGCGTCTTGTATCTCAAACAATAGGATCAAAAAATAATCATTATTCAAGTACTTCGTGTTTTTCGTTATGCTCTATCTTATTTTGGTTTCTACAGTTTTGAGCTAGCTGGATCTTCACACGAAAGAGTCTCATGGAGTGCACAGAATCCTACAAAAACACTAGGTTTGAGGTTCGAGCGAGAGAGATGGAGAGTACGTTTTTAAACAAGCTTGCTATAATCTAATCAATTAACAATTTATTTTAAGGAGTTGAACATTGAATTTCGAGCGAGTTTTGAGGTGGAGAAGGCGTTGTGTAAACATGGATTTTTATCACTTCTCGAACCTATGGATTCCAAATACAAAGACTCTATAAAGACCAATCCAATTGTTTGAAAAAAAAACTTCGATTACCGTCCCCATCTATTTTGTTTTGTCGTCTTCATGGTATTAAAGTTGATGTGTATGTCTTGTATCTCAAACAATAGGATCAAAAAATAATCATTATTCATGTACTTCGTGTTTTTCGTTATGGTCTATTGTATTTTGGTTTCTACGGGCTTGAGCTAGCTGGATCTTCACACGAAAGAGTCTCCCGAGTGCACGAATCCTACAAAAAGACTAGGTTTAAGGTTAGAGTGAGAGAGATGGAGAGTACATTCTTAAACAAGCTTGTTATCATCTAATCAATTCACAATTTATTTTGAGGAGTTGAACATTGAATTTCCGAGCAGGTTTTGAGGTGGAGAAGGCATTTTGTAAACATGGATTTTCATGATCTCTCAAAACTATGGATTCCAAATACAAAGACGCTATATAGACCGGTCCAATTGTTTGAACCAAAAACTTCGATTATCGACCCAATCTATTTTCTTTATCGTCTTCATGGTATTAAAGTTGACATCCGCTTGTTGTATCTCAAACAATAGGATCAAAAAATAATCATTATTCAAGTACTTCGTGTTTTTCGTTATGCTCTATCGTATTTTGCTTTCTACACTCTTGAGCTAGTTGGATCTTCACACGAAAGAGTCTCAAGGAGTGCACATAATTCTACAAAAACACTAGGTTTGAGGTTAGAGCGAGAGAGATTGAGAGTACATTATAAAACAAGCTTGCTATCATCTAATCAATTCACAATTTATTTTGAGGAGTTGAATATTGAAGTTCTGAGCAGTTTTGAGGTGGAGAAGGCGTTGCGTAAACATGGATTTTTATCACTTCTCAAACCTATGGATTCCAAATAGTAAGACTTTATATAGTCCAGTCCAATTATTTGAACCAAAAACTTCGATTATCGTCCCAATCTATTTTCTTTATCGTCTTCATTGTATTAAAGTTTATGTCCGCGTCTTGTATCTCAAACAATAGGATCAAAAAATAATCATTATTCAAGTACTTCGTGTTTTTCGTTATGCTCTATCTTATTTTGGTTTCTACGGTTTTGAGCTATTTGGATCTTCACACGAAAGAGTCTCATGGAGTGCATAGAATCCTACAAAAACACTAGGTTTGAGATTCGAGCGAGAGAGATGGAGAGTACGTTTTTAAACAAGCTTGCTATCATCTAATCAATTAACAATTTATTTTAAGGAGTTGAACATTGAATTCTGAGCAGTTTTGAGGTGGAGAAGGCGTTGTGTAAACATGGATTTTTATCACTTCTCAAACCTATGGATTCCAAATACTAAGACTCTATAAAGACCAATCCAATTGTTTGAAAAAAAAACTTCGATTACCGTCCCCATCTATTTTGTTTTGTCGTCTTCATGGTATTAAAGTTGATGTGTGTGTCTTGTATCTCAAACAATAGGATCAAAAAATAATCATTATTCATGTACTTCGTGTTTTTCGTTATGGTCTATCGTATTTTGGTTTCTACGGGCTTGAGCTAGCCGGATCTTCACACGAAAGAGTCTCACGAGTGCACGAGAATCCTACAAAAAGACTAGGTTTAAGGTTAGAGTGAGAGAGATGGAGAGTACATTCTTAAACAAGCTTGCTATCATCTAATCAATTCACAATTTATTTTGAGGAGTTGAACACCGAATTTCGAGCGAGTTTTGAGGTGGAGAAGGCATTTTGTAAACATGGATTTTCATGATCTCTCAAAACTATGGATTCCAAATACAAAGACTCTATATAGACCAGTCCAATTGTTTGAACCAAAAACTTCGATTATCGACCCAATCTATTTTCTTTATCGTCTTCATGGTATTAAAGTTGACATCCGCGTGTTGTATCTCAAACAATAGGATCAAAAAATAATCATTATTCAAGTACTTCGTGTTTTTCGTTATGCTCTATCGTATTTTGCTTTCTACACTCTTGAGCTAGCTGGATCTTCACACGAAAGAGTCTCAAGGAGTGCACATAATTCTACAAAAACACTAGATTTGAGGTTAAAGCGAGAGAGATTGAGAGTACATTCTTAAACAAGCTTGCTATCATCTAATCAATTCACAATTTATTTTGAGGAGTTAAAAATTGAATTTCGAGCAAGCTTTTGAGGTGGCGAAGGCATTGTGTAAACATGGATTTTCATGATCTCTCAAAGCTATGGATTCCAAATACAAAGACTCTATATAGACCAGTCCAATTGTTTGAACCAAAAACATCGATTATCATCCCAATCTATTTTCTTTATCCTCTTCATGGTATTAAAGTTGATGTCCGCGACTTGTATCTCTAACAATAGGATTAAAAAATAATCATTATTCAAGTACTTCGAGTTTTTCATTATGCTCTATTTTATTTTGGTTTCTACGATCTTGAGCTTGCTGGATCTTCATACGAAAGAGTCTCACGGAGTGCACGGAATCATACAAAAATACTAGGTTTGAGGTTAGAGCGAGAGAGATGGAGAGTACATTCTTAAACAAGCTTGCTATCATCTAAACAATTCCTAATTTATTTTTAGGAGTTAAACATTGAATTTCGGCAGGTTTTGAGGTGGAGAAGGCGTTGTGTAAACATGGATTTTCATCACTTCTCAAACCTATGGATTCCAAATACTAAGACTCTATAAAGACCAATCCAATTGTTTGAACAAAAAACTTCGATTACTGTCCCCATCTATTTTGTTTGTCGTCTTCATGGTATTAAAGTTGATGTGTGTGTCTTGTATCTCAAACAATAGGATCAAAAAATCATCATTATTCAAGTACTTCGTGTTTTTCGTTATGGTCTATCGTAATTTTGTTTCTACAGTCTTGAGCTAGCTGGATCTTCACACGAAAGAGTCTCACCGAGTGCACAGAATCCTACAAAAACACTAGGTTTGAGGTTAGAGCGAGAGAGATGGAGAGTACATTCTTAAACAAGCTTGTTATCATCTAATCAATTCACAATTTATTTTGAGGAGTTGAACATTGAATTTCTGAGCAGTTTTGAGGTGGAGAAGGCATTGTGTAAACATGGATTTTCATGATCTCTCAAAGCTATGGATTCCAAATACAAAGAATCTATATAGACCAGCCCAATTGTTTGATCCAAAAACATTAATTATCGTCCCATCTATTTTGTTTGTCGTCTTCATGGAATTAAAGTTGATGTCCCCGTCTTGTATCTAAAACAATAGGTTCAATAAATCATCATTATTCAAGTACTTCGTGTTTTTCGTTATGCTCTATTGTATTTTGGTTTCTACAGTCTTGAGCTAGCTGGATCTTCACACGAAAGAGTCTCACGGAGTGTACGAGAATCCTACAAAAACACTAGGTTTGAGGTTAGAGCGAGAGAGATGGAGAGTACATTCTTAAACAAGCTTGCTATCATCTAATCAATTCACAATTTATTTTGAGGAGTTGAACATTGAATTTCGAGCGTTTTGAGGTGGAGAAGGTATTGTGTAAACATGGATTTTCATGATCTCTCAAAGCTATGGATTCCAAATACAAAGACTCTATATAGACCAATCCAATTGTTTGAACCAAAAACTTCGATTAACGTCCAAATCTATTTTCTTTATCGTCTTCATGGTATTAAAGTTGATGTCCGCGGCTTGTATCTCAAACAATAGGATCAAAAAATAAACATTATTCATGTACTTCGTGTTTTTCGTTATGCTCTATTGTATTTTGGTTTCTACAGTCTTTAGCTAGCCGGATCTTCACACGAAAGAGTCTCACGGAGTGCACAGAATCCTACAAAAACACTAGGTTTAAGGTTAGAGCGAGAGAGATGGAGAGTACATTCTTAAACAACCTTGTTATAATCTAATTAATTCATAATTTATTTTTGGGTAGTTGAACATTGAATTTTTAAGCAATATGGAGGTGGAGAAGGCATTGTGTAAACATGGATTTTCATGATTTCTAAAACCTACGGATTCCAAATACATAGACTGTATATAGACAAGTCCAATTGCTATCATCTAATCAATTCACAATTTATTTTGAGGAGTTGAACATTGAATTTTTAAGCAGTTTTGAGGTGGAGAAGGCATTGTGTAAACATGGATTTTCATGATCTCTCAAAGCTATGGATTCCAAATACAAAGACTCTATATGGACCGGCCCAATTGTTTGAACAAAAAACTTCGATTATCGACCCAATCTATTTTCTTTATCGTCTTCATTGTATTAAAGTTGACATCCGCGTCTTGTATCTCAAACAATAGGATCAAAAATTAATCATTATTCAAGTACTTCGTGTTTTTCGTTATGCTCTATAATATTTTGCTTTCTACACTCTTGAGCTAGCTGGATCTTCACACGAAAGAGTCTCAAGGAGTGCACAAAATTCTACAAAAACACTAGGTTTGAGGTTAGAGCGAGAGAGATGGAGAGTACATTCTTAAAAAGCTTGGTATCATCTAATCAATTCACAATTTATTTTGAGGAGTTGAATATTGAAGTTCGAGCAAGCGTTTGAGGTGGAGAAGGCGTTGTGTAAACATGGATTTTTATCACTTCTCAAACATATGGATTCCAAATACTAAGACTCTATAAAGACCAATCCAATTGTTTGAACAAAAAACTTCGATTACAGTCCCCATCTATTTTTTTTGTCGTCTTCATGGTATTAAAGTTGATGTGTGTGTCTTGTATCTCAAACAATAGGATCAAAAAATCATCATTATTCAAGTACTTCGTGTTTTTTGTTATGGTCTATCGTATTTTCGATTCTACAGTCTTGAGCTAGCTGGATCTTCACACGAAAGAGTCTCACGGAGTGCACAGAATACTACAAAAAGACTAGGTTTGAGGTTAGAGCAAGATAGATGGAGAGTACATTCTTAAACAAGCTTGCTATCATCTAATCAATTCATAATTTATTTTGAGGAGTTGAACATTGAATTTTCGGCAGCTTTTGAGGTGGAGAAGGCATTGTGTAAACATGGATTTTCATGATCTCTCAAAGCTATGGATTCCAAATACAAAGACTCTACATAGACCAATCCAATTGTTTGAACCAAAAAACTTCGATTAACGTCCAAATCTATTATCTTTATCATCTTCATGGTATTAAAGTTGATGTCCGCGGCTTGTATCCGAAACAATAGGATCAAAAAATAAACATTATTCAAGTACTACGTGTTTTTCGTTATGCTCTATTGTATTTTGGTTTCTACGGTCTTGAGCTAGCCGGATCTTCACACGAAAGAGTCTCACGGAGTGCACGAAACCTACAAAAACACTAGTTTTGAGGTTAGAGCGGGAGAGATGGAGAGTACATTCTTAAACAACCTTGCTATCATCTAATCAATTCACAATTTATTTTAAGGAGTTGAACATTGAATTTCTGAGCAATTTTGAGGTGGAGAAGGCATTGTGTAAACATGGATTTTTATCACTTCTCAAGCCTATGGATTCCAAATACTAAGACTCTATAAAGACCAATCCAATTGTTTGAACAAAAACTACGATTACTGTCCCCATCTATTTTGTTTGTCGTCTTCATGGTATTAAAGTTGATGTGTGTGTCTTGTATCTCAAACAATAGGATCAAAAATCATCATTATTCAAGTACTACGTGTTTTTTGTTATGGTCTATCATATTTTCGATTCTACGATCTTCGAGCTAGCCGGATCTTCACACGAAAGAGTCTCACGGAGTGCACTTAATCCTACAAAAAGACTAGGTTTGAGGTTAGAGCAAGAGAGATGTAGAGTACATTCTTAAACAAGCTTGCTATCATCTAATCAATTCACAATTTATTTTGAGGAGTTAAACATTGAATTTCGAGCTTTTGAGGTGGAGAAGACATTGCGTAAACATGGATTTTCATGATCTCTCAAACCTTGGATTCCAAATACAAAGACTCTATATAGACCAGTCCAATTGTTTAAACCAAAAACTTCGATTATCGTCCAAATCTAGTTTTTTTATCGTCTTCATGGTATTGAAGTTCATGTGTGCGTCTTTTATCTTAAACTAGATCAAAAATTAATCATTATTCAAGTACTTCGTGTTTTTCGTTATGCGTCGTAGTATTTTGGTTTCTACACTCTCGAGCTAGCTTGATCTTCACACGAAAGAGTCTCACGGAGTGCAACTTAATCCTACAAATACACTAGGTTTAAGGTTAGAGCGAGAGAGATGGAGAGTACATTCTTAAACAAGCTTGTTATAATCTAATCAATTCACAATTTATTTTGAGGAGTTGAACATTGAATTTCTGAGAAGTTTTGAGGTGGAGAAGGCATTGTGTAAACATGGATTTTCATGATCTCTCAAAGCTATGGATTCCAAATACAAAGACTCTATATAGACCAGTCCAATTGTTTGAAAAAAAAACTTCAATTATCGACCCAATCTATTTTTTTATCGTCTTCATGGTATTAAAGTTGACATCCGCGTCTTGTATCTCAAACAATAGGATCAAAAAATAATCATTATTCAAGTACTTCGTGTTTTTCGTTATGCTCTATCGTATTTTGCTTTCTACACTCTTGAGCTAGCTGGATCTTCACACGAAAGAGTCTCATGGAGTGCACATAATTCTACAAAAACACTAGGTTTGAGGTTAGAGCGAGAGAGATGGAGAGTACATTCTTAAATAAGCTTGCTATCATCTAATCAATTCAAAATTTATTTTGAGGAGATGAATATTGAAGTTCTGAGCGCTTTGAGGTGGAGAAGGCGTTGCGTAAACATGGAATTTTATTACTTCTCAAACATATGGATTCCAAATACTAAGACTCTAGATAGTCCAGTCCAATTGTTTGAACCAAAAACTTCGATTATCGTCCCATTCTATATTCTTTATCGTCTTCATGGTATTAAAGTTTATGTTCAAGGTCTTGTATCTCAAACAATAGGATAAAAAAATAATGATTATTCAAGGACTATGTGTTTTTCGTTATGGTCTATCGTATTTTGGTTTCTACAGTCTTGAGCTAGGTGGATGTTCACACGAAAGAGTCTCACGGAGTGCACAGAATCCTACAAAAAGACTAGGTTTGAGGTTAGAGCGAGAGTGATGGAGAGTACATTCTTAAACAAGCTTGCTATCATCTAATCAATTCCTAATTTATTTTGAGGAGTTGAACATTGAATTTCTGAGAAGTTTTGAGGTGGAGAAGGCATTGTGTAAACATGGATTTTCATGATCTCTCAAAGCTATGGATTCCAAATACAAAGACTCTATATAGACCAGTCCAATTGTTTGAACCAAAAACTTCGATTATCGACCCAATCTATTTTCTTTATCGTCTTCATGGTATTAAAGTTGACATCCGCGTCTTGTATCTCAAATAATAGGATAAAAAAATAATAATTCAAGTACTTCGTGTTTTTCGTTATGCTCTATCGTATTTTGCTTTCTACACTCTTGAGCTAGCCGGATCTTCACACGAAAGAGTCTCAAGGAGTGCACATAATTCTACAAAAACACTAGGTTTGAGGTTAGAGCGAGAGACATGGAGAGTACATTCTTAAACAAGCTTGCTATCATCTAATCAATTCACAATTTATTTTGAGGAGTTGAATATCGAAGTTCGAGCAGCTTTGAGGTGGAGAAGGCGTTGCGTAAACATGGAATTTTATCACTTCTCAAACCTATGGATTCCAAATACTAAGACTCTAGATAGTCCAAATTCCAACCGTTTGAACCAAAAACTTCGATTATCGTCCCAATCTATATTCTTTATCGTCTTCATGGTATTAAAGTTTATGTCGCGTCTTGTATCTCGAACAATAGGATAAAAAAAATAATCATTATTCAAGTACTTCGTGTTTTTCGTTATGGTCTATCGGATTTTGGTTTCTACAGTCTTGAGCTAGCTGGATCTTCACACGAAAGAGTCTCACAGAGTGCACAGAATCCTACAAAAAGACTAGGTTTGAGGTTAGAGCGAGAGCGATGGAGAGTAAATTCTTAAACAAGCTTGCTATCATCTAATCAATTCCTAATTGATATTGAGGAGTTGAACATTGAATTTCTGAGCAGCTTTTCAGTGGAGAAGGCATTGTGTAAACATGGATTTTCATGATCTCTCAAAGCTATGGATTCCAAATACAAAGACTCTATATAGACTAGTCCAATTGTTTGAACCAAAAACTTCGATTATCGACCCAATCTATTTTCTTTATCGTCTTCATGGTATTAAAGTTGACATCCGCGTCTTGTATCTCAAACAATAGGATCAAAAAATAATCATTATTCAAGTACTTCGTGTTTTTCGTTATGCTCTATCGTATTTTGCTTTCTACACTCTTGAGCTAGCTGGATCTTCACACGAAAGAGTGTCAAGGAATGCACATAATTCTACAAAAACACTAGGTTTGAGGTTAGAGCGAGAGAGATGGAGAGTACCTTCTTAAACAAGCTTGCTATCATCTAATCAATTCACAATTTATTTTGAGGAGTTGAATATCGAAGTTCTGAGCAGTTTTGAGGTGGAGAAGACGTTGCGTAAACATGGAATTTTATCACTTCTCAAACCTATGGATTCCAAATACTAAGACTCTAGATAGTCCAGTCCAATTGTTTGAACCAAAAACTTCGATTATCGTCCCAATCTATATTCTTTATCGTCTTCATGGTATTAAAGTTTATGTCTGCGTCTTGTATCTCAAACAATAGGATAAAAAAATAATCATTATTCAAGTACTTCGTGTTTTTCGTTATGGTCTATCGTATTTTGGTTTCTACAGTCTTGAGCTAGCTGGATCTTCACACGAAAGAGTCTCACGGAGTGCACAGAATCCTACAAAAAGACTAGGTTTGAGGTTAGAGCGAGAGCGATGGAGAATACATTCTTAAACAAGCTTGCTATCATCTAATCAATTCCTAATTTATTTTGAGGAGTTGAACATTGAATTTCGGAGCGCTTTTGAGGTGGAGAAGGCATTGTGTAAACATGGATTTTCATGATCTCTCAAAGCTATGGATTCCAAATACAAAGACTCTATATAGACTAGTCCAATTGTTTGAACCAAAACTTCGATTATCGACCCAATCTATTTTCTTTATCATCTTCATGGTATTAAAGTTGACATCCGCGTCTTGTATCTCAAACAATAGGATCAAAAAATAATCATTATTCAAGTACTTCGTGTTTTTCTTTATGCTCTATCGTATTTTGCTTTCTACACTCTTGAGCTAGCTGGATCTTCACACGAAAGAGTCTCAAGGACTGCCCATAATTCTACAAAAACACTAGGTTTGAGGTTAGAGCGAGAGAGATGGAGAGTACATTCTTAAACAAGCTTGCTATCATCTAATCAATTCACAATTTATTTTGAGGAGTTGAATATCGAAGTTCTGAGCAATTTTGAGGTGGAGAAGGCGTTGCGTAAACATGGAATTTTATCACTTCTCAAACCTATGGATTCCAAATACTAAGACTCTAGATAGTCCAGGCCCAATTGTTTGAACCGAAAACTTCGATTATCGTCCCAATCTATATTCTTTATCGTCTTCATGGTATTAAAGTTGACATCCGCGTCTTGTATCTCAAACAATAGGATAAAAAAATAATCATTATTCAAGTACTTCGTGTTTTTCGTTATGGTCTATCGGATTTTGATTTCTACTGCCTTGAGCTAGCTGATCTTCACACAAAAGAGTCTCACGGAGTGCACGTAATCCTACAAAAAGACTAGGGTTTGAGGTTAGAGCGAGAGCGATGGAGAGTACATTCTTAAACAAGCTTGCTATCATCTAATCAATTCCTAATTTATTTTGAGGAGTTGAACATTGAATTTCGAGCAGCTTTTGAGGTGGAGAAGGCATTGTGTAAACATGGATTTTCATGATCTCTCAAAGCCATGGATTCCAAATACAAAGACTCTATATAGACCGCTCCAATTGTTTGAACCAAAAACTTCGATTATCGACCCAATCTATTTTCTTTATCGTCTTCATGGTATTAAAGTTGACATCCGCATCTTGTATCTCAAACAATAGGATCAAAAAATAATCATTATTCAAGTACTTCGTGTTTTTCGTAATGCTCTATCGTATTTTGCTTTCTACACTCTCGAGCTAGCTGGATCTTCACACGAAAGAGTCTCAAGGAGTGCCCATAATTCTACAAAAACACTAGGTTTGAGGTTAGAGCGAGAGAGATGGAGAGTACATTCTTAAACAAGCTTGCTATCATCTAATCAATTCACAATTTATTTTGAGGAGTTGAATATCGAAGTTTCGAGCAATTTTGAGGTGGAGAAGGCGTTGCGTAAACATGGAATTTTATCACTTCTCAAACCTATGGATTCCAAATACTAAGACTCTAGATAGTCCAGTCCAATTGTTTGAACCGAAAACTTCGATTATCGTCCCAATCAATATTCTTTATCGTCTTCATGGTATTAAAGTTGACATCCGCGTCTTGTATCTCAAACAATAGGATAAAAAAATAATCATTATTCAAGTACTTCGTGTTTTTCGTTATGGTCTATCGGATTTTGATTTCTACAGTCTTGAGCTAGCTGGATCTTCACACGAAAGAGTCTCACGGAGTGCACAGAATCCTACAAAAAGACTAGGTTTGAGGTTAGAGCGAGAGCGATGGAGAGTACATTCTTAAACAAGCTTGCTATCATCTAATCAATTCCTAATTTATTTTGAGGAGTTGAACATTGAATTTCTGAGCAGTTTTGAGGTGGAGAAGGCATTGTGTAAACATGGATTTTCATGATCTCTCAAAGCTATGGATTCCAAATACAAAGACTCTATATAGACCGGCCCAATTGTTTGAACCAAAAACTTCGATTATCGACCCAATCTATTTTCTTTATCGTCTTCATGGTATTAAAGTTGACATCCGCGTCTTGTATCTCAAACAATAGGATCAAAAAATAATCATTATTCAAGTACTTCGTGTTTTTCGTTATGCTCTATCATATTTTGCTTTCTACACTCTTGAGCTAGTCGGATCTTCACACGAAAGAGTCTCAAGGAGTGCACATAATTCTACAAAAACACTAGGTTTGAGGTTAGAGCGAGAGAGATGGAGAGTACATTCTTAAACAAGCTTGCTATCATCTAATCAATTCACAATTTATTTTGAGGAGTTGAATATCGAAGTTCGAGTGCTTTTGAGGTGGAGAAGGCGTTGCGTAAACATGGAATTTTATCACTTCTCAAACCTATGGATTCCAAATACTAAGACTCTAGATAGTCCAATCCCAATTGTTTGAACCGAAAAGTTCGATTATCGTCCCAATCTATATTCTTTATCGTCTTCATGGTATTAAAGTTTATGTCTGCGTCTTGTATCTCAAACAATAGGATAAAAAAATAATCATTATTCAAGTACTTCGTGTTTTTCGTTATGGTCTATCGAATTTTGGTTTCTACAATCTTGAGCTAGCCGGATCTTCACACGAAAGAGTCTCACGGAGTGCACGGGAATCCTACAAAAAGACTAGGTTTGAGGTTAGAGCGAGAGCGATGGAGAGTACATTCTTAAACAAGCTTGCTATCATCTAATCAATTCCTAATTTATTTTGAGGAGTTGAACATTGAATTTCTGAGCAGTTTTGAGGTGGAGAAGGCATTGTGTAAACATGGATTTTCATGATCTCTCAAAGCTATGGATTCCAAATACAAAGACTCTATATAGACCAACCCAATTGTTTGAACCAAAAACTTCGATTATCGACCCAATCTATTTTCTTTATCGTCTTCATGGTATTAAAGTTGACATCCGCATCTTGTATCTCAAACAATAGGATCAAAAAATAATCATTATTCAAGTACTTCGTGTTTTTCGTAATGCTCTATCGTATTTTGCTTTCTACACTCTTGAGCTAGCTGGATCTTCACACGAAAGAGTCTCAAGGAGTGCCCATAATTCTACAAAAACACTAGGTTTGAGGTTAGAGCGAGAGAGATGGAGAGTACATTCTTAAACAAGCTTGCTATCATCTAATCAATTCACAATTTATTTTGAGGAGTTGAATATCGAAGTTCGAGCAATTTTGAGGTGGAGAAGGCGTTGCGTAAACATGGAATTTTATCACTTCTCAAACCCATGGATTCCAAATACTAAGACTCCAGATAGTCCAAATTAATTGTTTGAACCGAAAACTTCGATTATCGTCCCAATCTATATTCTTTATCGTCTTCATGGTATTAAATTTGACATCCGCGTCTTGTATCTCAAACAATAGGATAAAAAAATAATCATTATTCAAGTACTTCGTGTTTTTCGTTATGGTCTATCGGATTTTGATTTCTACAATCTTGAGCCAGCCGGATCTTCACACGAAAGAGTCTCACGGAGTGTACGTAATCCTACAAAAAGACTAGGTTTGAGGTTAGAGCGAGAGCGATGGAGTAGTACATTCTTAAACAAGCTTGCTATCATCCAATCAATTCCTAATTTATTTTGAGGAGTTGAACATTGAATTTCACAGCTTTTGAGGTGGAGAAGGCATTGTGTAAACATGGATTTTCATGATCTCTCAAAGCTATGGATTCCAAATACAAAGACTCTATATAGACCCTGGCCCAATTGTTTGAACCAAAAACTTCGATTATCGACCCAATCTATTTTCTTTATCGTCTTCATGGTATTAAAGTTGACATCCGCGTCTTGTATCTCAAACAATAGGATCAAAAAATAATCATTATTGAAGTACTTCGTAAGTTTTTCGATATGCTCTATCGTATTTTGCTTTCTACACTCTTGAGCTAGGTCTGGATCTTCACACGAAAGAGTCTCAAGGAGTGCACATAATTCTACAAAAACACTAGGTTTGAGGTTAGAGCGAGAGAGATGGAGAGTACATTCTTAAACAAGCTTGCTATCATGTAATCAATTCCACACAGTTTATTTTGAGGAGTTGAATATGTGCGAGGATTTGCGAGTTTTGAGGTGGAGCAGGCGTTGCGTAAACATGGAATTTTATCACTTCTCAAACCTATGGATTCCAAATACTAAGACTCTGAGATAGTCCACGGTCAATTGTTTGAACCGAAAAGTTCGATTATCGTCCCAATCCATATTCTTTATCGTCTTCATGGTATTAAAGTTTATGTGGAGA